>VXBX01004851.1:84555-112967 GCA_013400415.1 Scytalopus superciliaris | reverse complement strand
TTTTTTTTTTAATAGGGCATCTTCTTTGTGATAGTCCAGTTGCATTTCAGAGGAAGAGCCGGGCCCTGAGACTGTTTGATACTTGCAGGATTGAAGCTATTTTAAGTGCACTGGTCATACAGAGGTTTATTTGCAAAAGTTCTTCCAAACTTTTTCAAAGGCTGTTTTATCCCTTGCAGACAGCAGCAGGCATTAGAAAGACCAAATGCTTCATTCCCTCCTGTGAAACAGGGAGGAATTTAACCCCAGAAGGTGGTGAGCTGATGATGGTTAAGACAAGGAGGTGCCATTGGCATCCACAGAGCTTCCCCAATTAGCAATCTCCTCCACCATTTACCCTGCAGTCAAATCCAAGGTCAGCGTTTGGGGGTTGCTCAGTTTGCAGTCAAGTCATAAAAGTGGGCACGACCTTCCCAAAGATCTTTTCAAGCACGTCATCCAAGACTCAAGAAAGCATTAACTTGCACTGCTGCCATTCCAGACATTAATCAGAGCATATATTGCAGACAGTCTCCTCAGCAGTGTGCTTATGTGAGTCGTATTTGTTTTATGGCTGTCCTGCTGATTTCTCCCTGATAATGAGACCCTGTGTGCACTGCAGTATTTGTGAGTATATATTGTAGCAGCCAGGGCCGTTGTCAAATCATCCTTCCAAGCGGAGAGGCTCACGGCACTAAGCTGCATATATAAATTACATATTGTTCTATTTGCTATAATGTTGTTATCAATAAGGCTACACCAATCCAGCCATGCACATTAAAATTAAACTAAGGGCTCTGCAGAGGTACCACTGGCACAGGTCACATTCTGCTCTGCAGTGAGAGCTTGCAACATCCCTGTCCGAGCCAGCCAGGCATTTAATATCACACCTGTACCTCGGCTCCCGTGTCAGTGGCTGGGAGGCAGCTTCCACTCAGTTATTCATCTTCCATAATTTCACTCAGCTTGCCTAACCCTCAACTTCTGGTTGTTTTTGTTACAATCTGCCGTGTTCTGTTTTTCTAGAAATGGTAAATGAAGGTACTTTTTCAGCTTTTAAAAATCCACTGTTTTTTTTCCATAAAGGGAGCACGCTTCTTGCTTTGCAGTGGTGAAGGAAATTAGCATGGCATTGATAAGGCACACTCTCTTCTTTCAGGGTTTTTTTCCTCCCTCTTTCACCCTTGCTCATCACCCTGGCAGGTGATTGTGACATTGCTTGGGTTTTCTTTGCCAAATTAGTTTAAAAAATATAATACAGTCAATCATGTTATTTCTTTTTTCATATTTGTTTTATACATTTGTCAATGCCCAGGAAGGAAATCTGAAAGCCCACATTATGAATTGCCAGGTATATAGAAATTTGTAGCAGCATGTATAGAGAATGGCAGTGAAAGGCCATAAATACCAGTGGACAGCAAGAGACAAAATTGGTGTCTGCTTTGGGACCAGACATAAGATTTATCAGACCCAGACAAAAGTCTTTAAATCAGAAGCTGATGTATTCTCAGATAAGCTGAGCAGCACTGGTAGGGTCCAGTGCAGAGTTACTAATTTCTTATTAGAGGAGAGGATATAATTGGCTTTGCTCTATTTGTAAGCAAATAATACACCATGTTAACAATGCACTTAATTTTAGTAACTCCCAGAAGAGAGCTAAATACTGCAGAGGTGTTCTGCTAGATTAGGACTGGGAAATCTCAGGATGAAAATACTTACTAAGCAAAAACATAACCTAGAATAAAGGGCTTTGTACTGGAGATGTTCTGATACAACTTCAACAGCAGCTCATCAGAAAATGTTTGTTCCCAGGATAGATCAATTTTACCTCCAACTACTGCCCTGAGCTTTGTAAGGCAGCAATCTGGCATACTTATCCCACTGTCTGCAAAAGGTCTCTTAAGCAGGATCCATTCCTCTCTTGGGACTTGTGGAGTTGGCTGAAAGCATTCTTAGAAAAAGTGTTATGTTCCTCATTTGATAAATCAGCAATCTCAGGGTGTAAAAGATTCTGTCTTTTCCTATGTGTGGCATATAATCTCAGCCTTCTCTTGACTTTTGCTTTTCCATGCGGTTTCTAAATCAACACAGACTAAGCACATGTAAAGAAGCATAAACATCCCAGATGCCAAACATCTCACTTTTCTCCACTGCCCATAGTACAACCTTCATGTGTTACATGGTTCCCAGTCATTGCTACAGTCTCTGTTGGTGGCCATGGTGATACCCACTTCTGCCTTCTCAAACCCATCCCAATAACTACAGCAATCACCTCTACTGTTCCTTAATCTTTGTATCTGGTACTGAATCAAAACCAAGTTCCTTGCTCCCACCTCCAAGACCCTCTGCAATATGGAGGGCATCATCTTCTAACCCTCTTCCCTTCCCTCACCTTTGTATCCTTTTTGTGCCCCTTCAGCATGGGCATCTGTCTTGCTCTTTGCCATGCCTCAACTTTGGCCTTGACATTTTTCACAATCTAGTCAGAGGAGGTGGGATGAAGATTTTGGTGGCACTGGATAGGAAGGATTTGGGGGTGAGTCAGGGAGCTCAGTGTGGAAAGAAGCTGGGCCCGGTGAGCTCTCTCTGCTTGACTCCTTTGGGGAGCTTGGATTCCAAACCTGTGCCTTTGAGGGCAGTCCAGCCCCAGGTATGGAGAGAGGAAGGCTGGGGATGAGAAGAGTGAGTGAGACAATTTTTCTAGTCAAAAAAGAGCTGCTGCTGTGTCAGGGCGTACAGTAGCCATCTCACTGGTCGCTCCACTTCCCTCTGATGTATTCCAGGTGGAGGGGAAGTCCAGAGAATGTCATGTAAGAAATGCAAATAAAAATGTCTTTCTAGACTTCCTTCTCTTACGTACTGTCTGCCAAAACCTTCACTCCCTTCTTTTACTGTTTTGCCTATGAATGTGTTTTAAGCTTTTATCTTGTTCTTCTGGTAAAAGAAGAATTACTTGCTGAGAGTTTACATAACTTGCCTTTTACTGCTCTGGAAATGAATGTGGAACTTCAGTCTTAATTAGACTTTCAGTGTAAGTCCTGTTTTAATGAATCACTGAAATATGTGAATAACATTAAGCTTCAGAGTGTGTCTGCAGAGTTGGATACCTGAAGCTGGTCGCTCGACTGGGTCTATGGGAAGACAAGCACTTAGTACCCAGGTGAGTGTGCAGTGAGGGGGAACAGACTCCCTGAAACCTGAGTAGGTTTGAATTTAGTTCCAGGTAGACCCCTGCTTGTGGAAGAGTTTTTATTTCAAAGTCCGCGCTTGTGTACTCAACATTTTGCTCTTGCATCACAGCTTCGCAAGAAAGCCACAGACTTCACAGGACCGGGAAGTTCAGGCTGGAGTTTGAGATCCAGGTTATCATGTTACTGAATTCCTCTTGCAACACAGTGTCGGGCTTGAGCTCCACTTGCACCCAGGGCGGAGAAGGTTTCCAGTCATTTGCTGTTGGAAACAAAGTGGAATGGTAGAGATGTCAGAAAATGCACAAAACCTTGGGAAAAAAATACCAGCTCATTAGGTTGTCCTCCCAGTGCTTTTGCAAAGTGTCAGTCTGGTCTGGTGAAAGAGCAAGACTCTCAGCACCACACTTAACTGGAGGTCAGCCTGTAACAGTTAATAAGTGAAAGGAACAACCTGGAATGGTAATCACCTGCCAGGGACCTGTGGATGTCACTGGTAGGATGTCCCCTGATCAAAGCAGGATGGGATGAGTGGAGCACTGTGGTGCTGGTGCTGGTGTTTTCCCTTTGGTACACAAAGGGGTTTTGCAAAAGCCGGCAGGAGGATGAAAAGTTCCTTTGGAGATAACAAAGAAGGGGCCAAACTAAAAGTAAACCTGAATGGACTGGGAGAGTTGCAGAAAAAAGTAGCAACTGGCCAAACCCCCGTGGTTTTACACCTCCCTTAATGTGTCTGACCTTCAAGACCCAGACTTGATGATGTGCCTAGATGGACCGCTGGGCTGGGGCGACTGTAGGATCTGAGGTTTTTGTAGCCAGCAGTGTACACAGAGTGATATGCTGCTGCTCATGCCTGCCTTTAATTCCGTAGTCCAAAAGGCTAAGTACTTATTTTCAGCAGAGTTAAGCAGAGATAGCCTCCAGCTCAAGTCCAAAGCAACGTTCAAACTACACCTTTATAATCGGGATACTCTCAGGCCCTCTGCTGCATCTTAGGGATGAATATGGGGGAGGATTTGTGACTACACCAGACTTGTAAGAAGGCAGGGAAAGAAAAGGAAAGCAGAGGTCATTTTAATTTGGTTATAATAAAAATAAAAAAAAAAAGAGGAATTGTTTTTCATTTGGTTATTGGGACTTACAGCTGAATTCTCCCAGTTCTTCCAGCACTGCATTTGATGTGGAATCAATACTGAGAAGATCAGTTCTTATGCAGAAGCTGAAATCCAAACAATCTCTGCTAACTTGGCAATCAGATTGCCCATTTAACTCATGTCTATGAGTAAGGAGGGCAAAAGTAGAAAAATTTATATAGAGCAGGAATTGCAAGGTAAATGATGTTTGAAGCCACAGGGAACTCGGAGGGAATAGGCAAACCCCAAAGAACAGCAAAAGCATAAAAACGGTGAAGTTCTCTAGAGAGGCTGAAAAAAGTACGTTTTATTTACTGGGAAAAATAAGATGGGTAAAGGCTAAATCCTGCAATCCCTTACTCATGCAAGGAATCCTGTTGACTTAAATACTCGTGTAAAAGTATTTCTGTGGGCAAAGGATTTGTTGGACTGCATCCAAAACTGGGTTATGGTTGATGTTTTCACAGAGGCGGCAGTCTTTCATTGTGCCACCCTGGGTAGTAAACGACAATCATGGGACACATCTTACGGGACGCACCAAATTAATAAACTAACCAACAAAAAAAAAAAAGGCAACCTTTGCCAAAGTGCACGGGAGGCTCCGGGTGGCGGGGGGCTGGCAGGAAGGTGACTCAGTGACCCGTGAGGCAGGGCTGGTGGCTGTGGCTCTCTGCGGCGGCAGAGCGCGGACCCTCCGCCGGGGAACGCGGCTGCCAGCACAAACTCACACAAGTTGTTTTGGCGCCCGGCCTAGAACAACACGGGGCTGTTTTTTCCCTTTTGTGCTCAACTCCGTTGCCCTGGGACGGTGTGAGATTTTTAATTTTATACGCAGAAAGAAGGAAGAAAGATTGCAGCCTTTCCCTTTTTGATTTTTCTTTTCTGTTTCTTTCATCTTTGCATGTGGCGGTGTTACAGAGCCAGGTCAGCAAATACTTTATTCCAGTGACAAGTTTTTGTGTAAAGGTCACAAAGGCCGGCCGTGAGTGACCAGGACACCTGTAATAGTCACAGACTGAAGAAAAATCCTACCTTGAACTTTCTTCAATGTGTTCTTCAGCTGTAGGCCACCAAGTCCAGCTGATGCAGAAAGAGGGAGAGAGCAACAAGCAGAGCAGTGGAAGGGAGGGCTTATAGGTGCTTAAGGCCTGGCATACAAATGAGGTAAAAAGTCCTGTCTCCCCTGTGTCTTGTTCTTGATACCAGTGACTCAGGGAGATAAGTTGCAAACCTTGCACTTGTCCAGGTGTGCCTGGATGGAGATGCATAACTCAAACCAGCCACAACTCTTCCCAAATCTTCAGCACAGCCATCGGAGTGCCCCTTGCATGTACCTGCCCGGTAGAAGCACAGAGGGCTCCCCTCTGCCTACATAAGCCCAGTGTGAGAAAGAATTCCTCATCACCCTTATCCTTCTCCAGAACTTTGCAGAAATTGCCATGAATATGCATGGCTCTGGTGTCATTGAGGCTTAACTCTAGGCAGGTGCCCTCTGGATCAGGACCTAAATGGTTAATTTTCAAGTGGCTTCTGAGAGCAGATGTTCCCATGTGTATCCCCTCCTTCCTTCTTCTGACACATTTCCTACACAAACAGCAGATTGCATTGCTGCTGTCCTTTTGATCTGCAGGAGGGGGAGGAAAATCCCACACAAATGATATTAGTTCTCTTTTCAGGCAGGCTGGTGACAGTGCAATGGGCATGTGCCTCCCTCCCACCTCTCCCTGCCCAGATGTCCTTTCTGGGACTTTCTTCTTTAGTCCCTACCCACTTCTGGAGCTGCTTTTGAGGTTGCTTACCTTAAAGTCTGGAAGAAAAGAGGAGGTAAGGTAGGGCAAATTGTGGAAAAACTATTATTACAAAACACTGTCTAAACACATCCAGAGGCTGGGGTACTGTCTGCTCCATCTGCTGCCTGCTGCTGGCACTCATGGGGTGCCTGGCACTTGGGTACCCACATTCCTTGTGGACACTGATGAATTAACCCACACAGCCTGAGTGAGGCTTAAAGTCCTACCAAACAGTCTTTAAGCTTGTGTCCTAGACCATTCCCAATCCAGTTGCTGTCCAGGCTAGTGGACATGCCCACGATAGCCTCAGGGGGATTGCAAAGGGACAGATTTTGCAGCCTCAGTGAGAGGTGACTCAGGGAGGGATGGCAGGAGCCTTCAGAATCACACTATTGTGGGGAGACCAGTCCTTTCCCTTTTTCTTCCAGGATAAGAACCAGGAACAGCAGATGAACTCAGCAAGACTGCAGGTTCATGCAAATTAAAGAAGGTGATTCTTTATGGGATTGTAGTTAAATTGTGCATCTCCTTAGTACAGCACCTTCAGGGTGCCAAGACTGCATGGATTCAGAGGACCATGAAAAAATGTCACAGTCAATGAACTCACCAAAAGGTGTCAAACACAATGCACCGATTTGGGCTTAGAAAGTTACACAGTGTTGACAGCATGAAGAATGTTTTGGGGAAGCATCACTGACTGATTACCCCCTTCCTACATTCATCCCTCCATATCACTGCTGTTCTTTCTTGGAGAGAGGACACTAGGCTTGATGAGCCTCTGGTCTGCCCCAGGATGGCCTTTTTATATTATTATCTTGAGACAGGGAAGAAAGTTTGCTTTCAGTCTGCTATGGGTGGCGATTGCAGAAGCCCTCTAGATGTGTGATGGACATGATGCAGGTAAGGTGTGCTGGCCACCAATTTTTCCAGCATTATCCTCCTCATTCCATCCTGTGGCTTGACTGGTGGGAAAAAGACAAGCAGTTCTGCCGCAGCTTCTTCCTAGAAAAACCAGACATTGCTGCTCAGGATGAGCCTTCGGTATGGCTGGGAGGCTTAAAGCTGTCGGTGTCACTGGCCTTGCCACAGCAGCTGTGTGGATGCACCAACATGGGGCAGGATGCATGTGTGAACTACCCTGACAATGAGCTGGCTGCTGCTGAGAAAACTAAATGCAGCCAGCGGAGTTTTCTTAATTAGATCTTTTTCTTTATTTAATTTTGTCTTTTTTTTCCCCTGCTTTAGCATCCTCCTCACTTCTAACCCCCAGCAGTAGGCTTACAGTATTAGGGCTCTCTCCTGTTGTCTTTGGAGGCTTCCATAAGAAACACCTGATTATTAGGAGGATGATGTTTCTTGAGGCAGGGGATGGGAAGGCTCAAACGTGACACTGTGACAGCCAAAAAAGCAAGTCAAGGAGTGACTGAAATGCTCTGAATAACAAACTCTTTTAAACCAAAAACAATTCCGAAGAGACTTTCTGTGTTTGCAGATGTTATTCATATAGAGGGAGAGTCAAATATCATTAAATAACCCACTAAGCCTGCCCTGCTCTCTGGCTTAGATAGGATACACTAGGCTTTGCGTGCTATTTCACTCGATTTCTTGAGCTTGTAAGCAGAACCAGGCAGTTTGTAGCCGTCAGCCCAAATATGCAGTTCAGCTCCTTCTTCTGTAGCTAAATTTGTTAAAATTGCCGAAGAGTGTACATTGAAACCACCTCTGTGTGGCTGTTCGCTGGCATTTTTGCAGAGGCATCAAGTACACGAGGAACCTGGGAGGGCTGTGTGTACTGGGGAGGGTGCACGCAGCGATGCCGGGAAGTGCCAGCACCTCTGCTTTCCCAGAACATCTGGGAGAGTGCCAGAACATCTGCCCCTGGCACAGGGCACTGGCATCAAGCAGCGCTGTTCTTGCAATAGCTCTAGCAGCAACAGGCAGCAGTGGGGAAAGGGAAGCACAGATGTGCCTGGAAGGAAAAAGGAAAACTGCAGGTTGTTTCTCTTTCACAGTGTTTCAAATGCAGCAGCTCTTCCAGTTGCATTTGGGATGTTTCTTAGATGGTAATTTGCTGATATCCTTGAATTTCACAAAGTTCTGATGTTTAGTGTTTCACCTTGTCCCTAGGGGTAAAAAACCCCTGTCCAGTTCTTTGTCCTCCCCATTTCCATATTTTCATTACTCTTTCATTGCAACCCGTCAAGTGAGCTCTCGTTTCAAAAAGTACAGAGGTAGAAAAGCTAGAGTTTGCTGTACTGTCATTTCCCTGTAACTTTTTTGAAGTTGGTGAAATGATGAGAAGTCAGAGACTGAAAAGAAAAAGCAGTCGGGAAAATAGGGACAAATTAATCCTTTCTCTACTGCTCACCCAGTCATCACTCCAATATCTTTGACTTCATTTTGTTCAGCAATAACAATAACAGATAACAGAATTATTTATCAAGTGTCTTTTGTGAATGGTCAAATAAAGTAATGTTCTTTTATTTTATTATCATAAGTATTGGGCTTTGTTGCTGCACATTCTGAGTGCTATTCAAAGCAGGGGGGTTTTTTTTGGGAGCA
Organism: Scytalopus superciliaris; assembly: GCA_013400415.1. Lineage (NCBI taxonomy): Eukaryota > Metazoa > Chordata > Aves > Passeriformes > Rhinocryptidae > Scytalopus > Scytalopus superciliaris. The sequence goes on along the minus strand of VXBX01004851.1, from coordinate 104,315 downwards.
CACATTTAGCTGAAAGGACACCAGAGCTGCCTGAAGCAAATTCATTTCAAATTCAGATGAAAATGAGTGAGGGAGGATGAAAAGTAGGAAAAGTTAAAAATAAAACTTAGGAGAAAAGCAGGTTGTGGTAGGCACAGTCCCAGCCACCAGGAGCTCAGACTGAATATGGGAGCCAAGGATTCCCCCAGTAGTGCTGGAACACTGGGGTCTCCATGGGCCATTAGGGTACACTTGCACTTAGATGTTATTCTGTCCATCAGACTATGTTCTATCTACAGTATCAGTAAAAGCTGAAAACAATTTCTTTGTCTGTGCCTTTCCTAAAATTGCCAGCATCTCTCGTTATGACTCTGGCTGGCCCATCGTGTGGTAGAAGCTCTCCTTCCCAGCTACTTTTACAGGTCATCCCAGAGCTCAGGGCTTAGCTGGTTGCCCTTCACATCAGGAGACTGTATGATGCATTTCAACATTTTAAAAGGTAAATTTATCAGTTTCATTGCCTTGTGTGTAGAAGAGTGTGTCCATATGATTTCTACCACTATATTTCTAACCCTGTGACAGCCTTAAGGCTTAGTAGCCTTAGACACAGCAAGACTCAAGTTCTTTCCCTTTAACATCAAATTGTTTGTTATTGTGTGATTTATTCAAAGGTTGCAGCATGAAAAGTAAGAAATGCCCGTTGTTGCCAATAATATAATCACATGTGGGGCTTAATCATGTAAACATGCACAAGGAAAGTTACTTACATATCTAAGTCTTCGGTGCAAGCAGCCATTTGAATAAACTCCTCAGCCTGAACATGCATCTGTACAGTATTTAACATGAAGGGTTTGAGCCAGCCTGGGGTCTTTGTGCTAAATATATAATAATTATTATAATGAGGGCATTAATGATTTGTTTGTGTGCTGTTCTTACATCTAGTGCCAAATATTATACAGAATGTGAATCTGGGAAGAATTTAGCCCTTTGCATTTTATATCTGTAATAATCCATGACTGAGTTGCTGGATTCCATCTCATTTGTATATGCCATATTTTTTTCCAGAACATCTGTTTAAACCCACACTGGATAGCTGCCAGATTAGTGGAAAGGATATAGTATAAAGAAGACTTTTGTTTCCTCAGAGCAAGGAGAAAAAATAAGTTACAAGTCGGTGCATATTGCCGAGAAGAAGCAACTTTTCCTCTCCAGAAGCAGATGTCCTGTAGTGTTTGAAAATGAAATGTTTTTGTGTCTTGCAGGCAAAGGTTCTGTGCTTCAACAATATTGATTGTCAGTTAGTGCAGGCTGTCAGCCTGCCGTGGTTAACCTACCAGTTGTTGGAGAGACAATCACGAGCAATTAAGAATCACATTTCGCCGTTCCAAATGCATCCATATTGCCACTTTATTCAAAATCCTTTCTCTTCGTGTTGGAAAGTAGATTGGTGAGAGAGAAGTTTTCTTTTTTCCTCCTGCCAACCATATTTTCATTGCTGGCCAAATTAAGAGAGATATATAATGCTCATAAACTTGCTGCAGTTTCTTGATTAAAATCTTACATCCAGCACTCCTTTCAACATCAATCTATATTAATAAGGAGGGAGCACATAGCATTGCATGTCTCCGTGTTGTGCCTGAGACGCAAAGCACCAGGGAAGCATCGGGGAAATATTCAGCTGCAGTAGCACAAGGATAAAAGGACTGTTCTTCACGCGGATGGACCTTTGTGATTTAACAGGAAAATGGATAGGAAGATTAAAACCAAGAAGAGCCAAAGGCTTAGCTGCTGAAATTACAACAGTGGTGGCTATGCAGCAGTTAAGGGTATGGCTGATAGAGTCAAGGTAGCTAAGAGCTGAAATCAGCCTGATATGCCAAGAAAAACAGCCCACGTGAGATGAAACACGGAGTGCTACACAGTCCCAAAGTCAGCAGTGCCTGGAAAGCCTGTGGCTCTTGTAACCCCTCTGGCAAGCGTTCTTCAAGGCTTTGGTAGCTGGTGGTCTTTTAAGGAGAAATATCAGAGACACTGGGTTTGGGCACTCTCTTACCATAACATGTTACAGAGCCCGTGCCAGGCACTGTGCACATGATGTTGTGACAAACTGTGTGCACGCTGTCACCTTGGCTGGTGGTTTCAGTCCAAACACCTGGGAACCACCTCAATACCATAAACCAGCATGACCTAGAAAGACTTTAGGTAAAGACAAATCCTGCCTCCTTTTCCAGAACTTTTCCATACAAAATCATTTCCTAAAAGCAACAAAAATCTGTCAGTTCTTCCAAGGGAGTTCTTCCAACTCACAGCCTCAAAAGAGATTTCTGACCATCAGATGACTCCCACTGCAGGGTTTCCCAGCACCCCAAACCTCAGAAACCCTTTTTATGCCTCTGCAACTCACCTCTCATGAAATTCATGTGTTGCCTGGGTCCATAATACTCAGGGGAATGGGACTGGGAACAGCACTGGCATGTTTTGTTGGTGAGAATATGCCACTTGCAGACACTCAAGGTTCTGCCTTATACAAAGAGAAGGCAAGGAAATGTCAAGTCCTAAGCAAACCCCTATACATCATTCAGAGGTTGTCAAGAGCAGCTAGTAGAAAATGTCAGCACATGCTTCACAATTCAGAGGATTAGAAAAACAAGTAGTCTGTGAGCCTGTCCATGGAAAGGGACTTTTCTCACCCTGCACTCCCTTTCATCCCATCAGCATTACAAAACCCTCTCAAACACTGAGCAACATCGAAAAGGACCAAGCCAGCAATGGACCTGACTGAGTCTCTCAGAGCTGCTGTGACATTTCAGGGCTGATGGATCAGTCCAGTGAAATCTTCATGATTTAAGATCCCAAGAGAAGTATTTCAGAAAGGATCAACAATTTGGGGCAGCAGTACTAGCAAATGAAAGGTGCTGAAAGTGGGGAATCAAAAGAAAAAAGGCAAATTATGTAGCTGAATAATATTGAAAAAATCATCTCCTACACACAAATGTACACAGATTCTGATACCAAGGCTGGTGTAAGTATAAAAGTGAAGGGTTTCATCTTTAGTAAGACTTTGTCAATTCAAAACTTAGATTAAAGGGATTTCTGTGCAGTAGCTTTCTGACCATCTTCACCTCTCTTCTGTACAAAACACAAGTTTGTGGTTTCACAATCACATTTTCCTATTTTTAAAACATGTTTTCTCTTCTGTCTTGCTCTGTGAAAAAGACATTGAAACTGCAAGAGAAACTGTCTCGACAGAGGAAACCGAAATGGCTTCGTGCACGACATGTGAACAACGGAACAAAGTAAACACTGACAAAAATAGAAAGCAATGCTTTATTTTCTCTGTGATCTTTCATTTTTAGGGGATATTTGTGATTACAGAGAACTTCCAACATTTCAGGCAAATGGGAAATTTTTGAACAACTGATGTAATAGAGAGTTTAGGTATTAGCATGCGATGAAACAATATCTTATTCTTACTGACAGCAGGATACAACAGGAAACAAAGATTGTTTGTGTTTAGGACTCTTCCTGAAACTAGCAAGAACGATGGATAAATGGCTTTAAATGGACTGCAGATCTTCACATCACGCTCAGTAACTAAATGCTCTGTATCTTTGATTCTTTCAGGGTTAAACTTATTCAAGGAAATGAAACATGAATTTCACCCCTCTCCTATGTTTGCTTTTGAGTTGAGGAAGAGTTTTCTACCAAGCGATTCAAGCTTTGGAAAACTACCCTGAGCACCTCACTGTTATTTACAGTCCCCCAAATCTTGCTCCTGATACCAGAGATGAGAAACTTGGATCCATATTGAGAAAATTACTTGTTCTTATGCTAATCTCGATCAAACTGTTGACACTGACATTAAGCAAACACACTGGGGTGTAATTACATTTCACACTGATCCATGAAATATTCATGTAATAATAACGAATACATACATGCAATCATACAATATCATCATCATAAACTGTGGTCAAATACATATGATATTTGCAATGCTTATACCTTGTTCATATAAATAAATATTCATTATAACTGAAACTAATTAGTGCATGGTCGATGATAGCTGAGAATATTAAGCACCGCTACTGAATTATGCCTTCAAAGGCAATGAAATGACATTCATTTTCAAGTTGGGTCAGTTTATTTGTCCAGCTATGATAATATTTTTTTCCAATGGAAAGAACAATGTTTATACTAATTGTCAGGAGAATGTCTAAGCATTTTCTGTGACTAGTAATCAAATTAGGGAGCTGTGAGTGTCTGTAAGTACACCAATGTTAGTCTATTTTCATATTTAAAATTGGCCTTTCCCACAGCTCGTTCAAGTTTATGTTCTAGCCACATGTCCCACAGATAAATAAACAGATGCTCTATATAAAGAGTTAGATCATATTCTGAATGAGTGAGGAACATATGTCATCATTAAGGGAAGCTTCGGTGCCAACACTGGCATTAAGGTAGAGGAAAGAAAACAAGGAAGAGCTTGAAATAGAGCAACAGAATCCCAAGGAAGTTGTCAAAACCAGAAGAGAGGTTATTTGTGCTAGAGTTGGCAAGAAAATGTTGTTCGGCAGTTTTTATTGAAAAACAAAAGCATAGCTAGAGGAAATTTTGATTTTTAATTAAAAAACATCCTGTTGTTGGTAGTTCTGGGCTGAAACCAAACATGCTTTTTTACCTCAACAAGCCAGATCCCTGTGTTTTGTTTGAACTGGACTTTCTGCAAGGTGCTTAAGGTGCTCAGTTTCCCAGTGAAAACAACAAACCAAATAAAACCGAAATTTCCCAGTAATATTTCTCTTTGTTGGAAATTGAATCATTTTTCAAGGAAGAAATTTTCAAGGAATTTTTTTTTTTTTACATGCCACTGATGAAAAGAGGATATCCAGATATAGCTGATGATAGATCTTTACTGTCTGAATGCAACCAGATGACATGGCTTTATTGTTACTGTTGTGTTGTGTGCTTCATAAATAGAGACTGGAAAGACAGTTCATGCCCAAGAGATCATTGTAATCTAAATATAAGTCTAGAGGCTTTATTTATAAAATGTACAGAATCAGGGTTTTTTAATTGCATGCAGAAATATTGTTCAGAGCAAAGTACTGTGCACACATAAAGAGAATTTCAGTTCTGGGGTTTAGGGAAAATCCTAAGTGAAAACTCACACTGTAAGTGAAAACAAAAGAAAAAAGAGAAAAAGTTATCTGCAAACACCTCAAGAATGTATCTGCAATTTGATCATAACAAATAAGCAGAGGACTGACATAGAAAACCTGGAAAAGACCAAAGAGCTTCCTGAAGAACCAAAAGAGGGAGGGGAGTCTGGGAGGGGCAGAGATCACTGATGCAATTAAAGGGTTTATGTAGGATATTGTTCCAGGTGATGGTTATTTATTTCTTAAATAACATTATTCCTAAGATACATCCAAAGGTGCAGAGAATAGTAATGCACAAAGCCCTAGAAGGACAGAGCTGCTGTTAACCCCGAATTTATTGCTAAATTCCCTAAAAAGGGTTTATTTTTTGGAAGGAATCCACAAGAACTGGGGCATCCAAGGGTGGGAAGAAAGGGACTGTCTCGAGAAAACAGAAAGACCTGTCTCACTGCTATTGGTGCAGCATGGGGGGATCAGGATCAGGAAACTGGGGGCCCGGCTAGGGAGCCTCTGGCCAGTGGTACACGGGGAGGAGGGACGTTCTGCATCTGCACATCGTGCACCACCTCCGGAGGAGGCTGCTGGATTTAGCAGCCACTTTTGGCTGCCAGTTGCATCGGTCAGTGGCAGTGTATAAAGATTTGGCAGTACACGGCCGGAACTGTGTGAGACTTGGCTGCCTGCACCATCTTTTTATGCACTTAATTTGAGAAATGAGTACACGACAGAAATTTCTCATGGCCTGACGCGACAGAAAACATCCAGTGCTTTGTAAGCTGAAAACCTCCTATAAAGCCCCAGATCCAGGAAAGACCCACCAGGCACTCTGGATTTGGAAAAGAAACTTTACTGGGAAAGTTGTTGAAAGGTTTTTTTGAAGCAGGATCATTCATACCAACAAGCTTTATGCTATTTCTTGTCCATGGTGGTGCAACTGCCCTTCTCTCCAAGCCTGCAGCATTGCCCCTAAATGAGTCTACACCAACCAGCCCCTGCCAAGGGGCCCTGAACTCCTGACTAGTGAGTGAGGGAAAAGGGCAGCCTAGACCAGAGTGGCCACTGTATTTGTCTTCTCTGAATTGTTGTGGCCATCACCACCTGCAACAGGTCCCTTGGATGGGCTGGTCTTCTGAGGTTGACTGGAAGAAGAGCAGAGCCGTAGTTTGCTAAACACAGTCAGCAGGCACTGGCAGACAGTTGGCAATCAGGTGTGTTCCTACCTTGCTCCAGCTATTTCATTTATGTGACAGTTTGGGGAAAACATCTGGCACAACATCTGACTGACATGTCTCCAGCTACAGAAAGCTGAGAAAGATCAAAGCAGCCACCAGGGGTAACAAAATGCATTTTTGTGTATCTTAAGCCTCATTCTCCTCTCTCAGCAACCAGACATGAGCCAGGGGTAATTCAGCTGAGGCCAGTGAAGGAGAGGCTAAAGATAGTGTGAGCTTTGGTTAAAATATTCCTGCCTGATGGGACAATCTCTTAACCAGGCCATCCCAATTCCCTACTTGCACCATCACTGATTTTGTCTAAGACCTGGGACAGGAATTTTTCTTTCCCTCACCTCAGTTTCTCTCTGTAAATGAGGGAAGCAAGAGGCTGCCTTGGTCACACATGTTGATATCTGCCAATGCAGTCTAGAAGAGTTAAATGTAATTACAACCATTCTGGCCCCATTGATGATCGTACACAACTTTTGGTGAACATCTAACAATCAAAGGTAAAACAGGATCAGGAGCTGGAAGGTGAAACACTTTCCATTCAGCCTGCCTGTGTAAGGCATGTTTTCAGTGCAAATGATGAACCACTGCAACAGCTCCCCAGTGACCGCAGTGGATTCTCCATGCAGAGTATCTACAGGCAGTCTGGCTTTTTTTTTTTTTTTTTGACATTAAAGATAGAGGTTCTAGAGGACCAGAAATGTGTTTTAGCACTTAGTTTTCCTTCATCCAACAGCTGATGTCCTCACTACTATAAATTAAAGATAACATTTTGTATTATGTGAGGGAAACGCAGGTCTCTGCAGGGCTCAGATGCACGATCCAGTTACTGTGAGTGAACAAGCTACCTCATGTCAGCTGAGATGTGGTAACTCTGTGGGTACTTGCTCCTACAAGCAATAACAACAGCTCCCTACAGCAACTGTGTGCTCTCTCAGCTTTGCTTTCCCCGCCACAAGAAGTGCCATTCCGCTGCCTTTACAGGAGGCGAAGTGTGCACATGGTTAGAACAGTCGCCCTGCTCAGATGGGCTGGCAAGCATTAGCTTGTCAGATGGCAGTAACTTGATCAAATCTCTGAGCACTAACGTTGAAATTCTGCTGAGAAGACCTCTTCAGAGATGTGGCCATTCTTAAGACATCACAAAAGTGGATGTGGTTGTGCAGTGGCAGAGTTCAAACAGGGAACCCACAATGTTCTCCCCAGGTCTACGTGAAGTTCTCCAGCTTTGTAACCAGTCACTGCTGCTGCTATCCAAAGCAACTGCTTAAAATACTTTCTGCTGTTGGAATACATCGGAACAGCCCTCCTCCCACATCCAGCCCCCATATGGAATGATCTAAATGCAAAAGAAATGACTAAAAGAGTGTTTTTGGAAATAATTAGGTCAATTAGAATGTAACAAGGAGAGTGGTCTAGACATAGAGAGCATTTAAATTAGCAACAAACTGCTCCATTTGGGTTCTTCAGTTCAATCAGCTATTTAATCATCAATTCATCCATGTGAATTCCTAGCAAATTAGGGAATTTGCTAATTTAACGTACCCTGAAGGTGGTGACTAAATTATGTATCAATGTCACTGATGCCTGCTCTGTCTAAAGCATAAGAGAAATGCAGCCAGGCTCTTCAGAGGGGGGCTCTGGTGTCACACACTCTCCAGGGATCACAGGAAATGATGTGTTTTAGAAAGGTCTATAAGGTTAAAACAAGACACTGGTTCTGCATTAGCCAACCTGAATTTAATTTAAACTTTCCTCACCCAAACCTGAAGCTCAAGAACAAAGCTGCCGATAGAAGAGAGGGAACTGAAATAAATTCCTTTCTCAACCTGTCCCCTACTCCAAAGTGGCAGGTGGCCATTTTTGAAGACAAAGGTAATAAACAATAATCACTTTTATAAGTGATATAGTATAAGCAGATCTAAAAGTGGGAGATGATATAGGAAACCATAGCATCCTCTTACATGACATGCTAAGAAACTAATCCTGTGGCTTGTACAGCACTTCTTCCAGGCAATATAAAATGCCATCAGTTTTTCCTAGTGGGACTAACCCTTACCTGGGTGAACCTGTCCCCTGTGGAAAGCCTGCACAAGAGTTATCCATCACTCAGGTCACTCCTTTAATTGTAAGTGACACATAAAAAAATATCTGTTCTGACTTTATAATTGATGGCCTGCCAGAAGCCAAAGTGTCCTTCCTCTGGGGCTCAGGTGTGATCATCTCACATCCTTCTTCAGGACTGACACGGACTTGAGTGAGATTAAAATCAAGCTCTGAAGAAAACAAGAGTACAGTGTGTCTCTGAAAGGGATCTTTGCAGAAAACATGGGTGGGGAGGGAATGGAAGATGAGGAAGTTGGGTGGAGAGAAAAACAAAACTCGAATTTTTGAAAAGTCTAATTCTGTGCTGCACAACCTGCATGTTTTACACTCTTTACCATTCACTTCCGTTTAGACTCAGCAATATGAGGAAGCCCCTGCTGTGTAGTCAGTAACAGATTGTGGATTCAATCTTGCGTCCTGCAAAGAGCAAAAATAGATGCTGTTATTTATCACACAGTAGCTCTGCTTAAACATCCCATAGAAAAGGGCGTGCTCCTATCTGGTGAGATCAGGCTGACAGTCCCAGAGATCCCTTCAAGTATGGTGGATGGAGTGGTACCTCTGCAGGTAAGAGGCAGCATCATTCCAGCATGAGGTGCTCTTTGTCAGCACATCGTCATCTGCAGGGGTTCCTGAGAGGTTATGTGGTGACTCAAAAACAGGACGAACAGTCAGAGTTCAGATACTTCTTGAGTAGTATTCAAATGCCTAGAGATATAGGGATGGGTGCAGCCTTGGCAAGATCTTAAAAGCAAGATAGGGAGAAATGAATAATTAGGCATCTGACTGGAGCTGAAAATTCACATCTCTCCTCAGGATTGGCGAACAGCTTTGGATAAAATAAGATGCAATTTGAATCTTTGCCAGTTGCCTGTATTAAACTGAACCTTTCTTTTTTTTTTTTTTTTTTCCTTTCTTTTTTTTTTTCCCCTTAGGATCAGAGATTGCTTTGTTCAATGTTGGAGCACGTCAGAAATTCTTCTGTGATCCTTGGAAGTCTAAGTAGGGGGAGCGGAGAAGAAGGAGTTACCATATTGCTGCATTTGGCACCGGGTGCAACCGAGTGAATGCTGCCTCCAGGTCTGGATCTGTGATTCAGCAGGGATTTTGATAAATCAAAGAAGCTGCATAGATGCAGGTACCCACCTTGCTACCTCTCTAGGCCTGTTTTTAGGACATTTGTCTTGGTTAAATATAAACTCCAAAGAGAGGGACCCTCTGCTCACAAAAGGGCTGGCTGTTTCCTGAGGAGTTTGCCCTTCAGCGAGGGACTTGCATGGAGATCAGCTTCCTTCTGTAGCCACTTTGCTGGCTTTAAAATGCCTTGTGCCCTTCCCAGCTGGGCCTGATAATGGCGTGGAGCTGGCTGACCCCAGGCCCTCAGGATTCTAAAGGGTTGCATGCACCACCACTGCAGCCCAGAGCAGAGCCAGAAGAGGGATCACAAGAAAAACTCCCTTTGACTTCATCAGAAAATGAGATTATTTGGGTAATAAATGAAAACAGCAAGTACAGACTAATGTGCCCAGATCTGAAATGAAAATAAAGGCAATTTTAACATTCCTTTACAGTGCCTGATTGAAGAATTTGGTCACATGGCAGGAAAGAAGGTCACTAAAGAGAGCTCTTTTAACAGAAGCTCATTCGTATTTTAAACTGGTCACATGCCTTTTCATTTGTGTCTTCTCTGATGTGAGTCCCCACTTTCTTCATCTTTATTTACATTGATCTGTTTTCATAATTAGCTTTGAATTGCAAGCAGACTTTTCTCTATTAGCCAGTTTGTAAGGGGCGGTGGAGGCATTTCCACTCAACTCCTGTTTGCCCTGTGGAAGAATCACCTCTCCTAATGAAAGAGCATCATGGCAATCACATTGACATGATGCATTTTATGCTGACTGGTCAAGATCAATTTTAGAAACAAACTGTAGCACATGAGTGTTTCTACTCTTCCACTTGTCTCTGCAGTCAGGTACACAACAAATACATTCCATGTCACATCGTGGACCAGGAATAAAGGTTTGCATCCATAGCTAATGTTATCAGAGGTGTTCCATAGTGATGCCACTGTGGCAAAACACAGATTTCTGAGAAACATATACTCAGAAGGACGGCAGCATTTGCAAAAGCACGCAGTACATAACGAGGAGAATTTCATGATGCAGAGCAAGAAGATGTGTCAGTGGCTACAAAGCAATGATTTAATTCATACCTGAGAATAATTTGATCTTCAATTTTCCTCCACGTTGCTCACTACATCCAAACAGCTTGTACAAGCTATCAATGGGCAGAAACTGTCAAGGAGTTATGGCTTTTTAAGATCTGACATTCTCAGCAGTTGCAAATGCAAGAGCAGAATGCTGATTAGCCCTAAGATGACATATGCATAAAGAAAGGACCCTGGGAATATAATAATTCAAGGCTACTTAAAATGAAATGTGTTTTTGTAAACATTACGCAAATAGTGATTTGGGGAATCTGAGCCCTGAGCTGAAAGCCAGGCTGGATGCATTTCCAGGGAATGTGCAGTTAGTACCTCGACCGTGATAAGATTACAATGAGCACTTTTGACTATTGCTAACTATAAATTTGAGCTCTGTGGGTCAACGTGGTGACTCAGCAATCAAAGTTACTTCATCCTGCTGCAGAGGACTGCAGTTAGGTTTCCCAGCACCACATTTAGGATTTCCAGGGGGAACAGGAGATGAGTCAGGGAATTAGAGCAACCTTGCATTACTTAACTAGTGCTTGTGGCTTGATCAATGGCACTGGGAAGGCTCTGCTGTAGGGAACCCCTGCAACAGTGTCGCAGTGTGCTCGCTGCTACAGAGCGCTGTGGAGGCTGCCAGTGCTGTCAGATGTGGGGGGGAATTCGAGGAGGGAAGGAAAAAAAATATACATGCGGTCAGCAAATAATGTGAAAATTTACTGTCGCATCGCATGGCAGATACTATTTACCTTACTGTGCATGAATTGACGCATACCGTATCCCATCTGTGATGCACGTAGACACAAAACTTTATATCCCACAGCTAAAAAAAATACTGTTTTCTAGGTGCAGCCAGTCCCTGGTAAACTGGAATATGCACACAGACCCCACGACGTTCCTTAGAGCGGCAGCGTGTCCTCGCCGGTCAGCTGCAACATCGGCAGGTAATTAACAAATGCTTCGATAAAATGAGCACAGTCGTGTTTATCAATCAACATCCTATTAATTAGCTCACGTGTCAACTTTAATTGAAGTGATTTGTATTAATAATGGTTGTCTGTGCTAGTTGTGTGGCATACCTGCAGGGATCTGTGCTTACTCCTGGCTTCGCTTTTGGCAAATATTCTGTCCTAGGAAATATCTTCACAATTTCAGAACACTGATTTTTTTTGAGAGCTAAATAGCTGTATAAGTGATGGCTACATAGTAATAGAACCCATCACCTGATAACTACATCCAAAATGAAAACAGAATAACAGTGTTATGTAAGAAACTGTCTAGCTGAATCCATGTAATAAAAAAGCTCCAATGACACACATAAGGGGGTAACATTATTTGCAAATTATAATAATAGCTTTCCACATCTGTTCTCATGAAGAGGGAAAGCTGTGTGGCTGCTGGTATTTTATTTAAGGTTTGAATCCATCCATATTGCTTTACATACTGCAAAAACCCCACAAAACTATTACTCTCTTCATTTTACCTTTTCTTATTTTGTTAAAGGCAGTGCTGTAGCTCAGGTTACTCACAGGTTGTCATCATCCCAGGATCATCTTCTGGAACTGAATTATCCCAGGTGTGCTTTCAATTTAAAAACTACTCTACGAGGACAAATATTAGGACAATCACAGCTGCTTCTGTGCTACTGAACATGATTGTTATTTTATCATTTATAGGCTTGCCAGAGCTCCCTGGTGCTGTGCAGTGTCCTGACACTTCACAAGAGGCAACGTCTGCCCCAAGGAACTTACAATCAAAAACCGCAGAATGGGCTGGGAGAAGGGAATTAATCAATGGTTGACTTTCTCTGCATTAAATACAGGAGTGTCCGAGGTATGGAGATTCAATGACTTGGCTAGGTTATGCAGAGAGTCTATAAAAGAATTGGGAATTGAAAGTAGCCCTCTTCCATCTAAATCCAGACATGTTGAGTCATCAGTCAATAACAAGACTGATTTCCATGGCAGTAGTGTTTGGAGGCTTTAATCAGGTTTCATGTCCTATTATGCTGGGTACTGTGTAAATATAGAATAACAGATACTCTCTGCAGGCATGTCCTTAAACAGATCCCTGCTGATTTCAGTGGAACTCTACACGTCCAGAAGGATACCCTGGGGTAGATCTGATTTTCTAAATAGGGATGAAACTCAGTAGGTGGGAGTAAAACCTGCAGGATTTATGGGAAACAGATTATACTTAATGGGATCACAGAGTTGTGTCTGTAAGGTGCACAGTGTAACAACTTCATTGATCCGTTGTTTTATTTTGGAAAAGGGTAAATGTGCAAGGGAAAATCATAAACTTTTTCAGTGGTAGTCTGGTACCTACATGTTTTGAAGTATCTCAGTACTGGTGTGTGACTGAAATGCAAAGTTTTCTTGCCCAAGAATAAATCAAAAACACTTAAAACAACTGCGGCAAAGCTCTGTCTCATTTTTTAACCTGGTCTTTAGCAAAGAGTAACCTCTTTGCTGACTTAAAAGGCGGGACCGTGGAAGGTAAATGGGCAATAAAGATGCTATAATGGGAGAACCGTGAGCACGTTTGGAGGACATCTGCTGAGATGTTATCGGTGGCAAAGAAGCCCTGCCCATTCGGTGACATCATTCTCTCCGAGTGCCAGCCTGTCCTGGCAGGCTCAGGGGCTGCAGCGGGAACGCTCTGTGAGAGCCAGGCTGGATGCGGCAGAAGAATACAGCGGGCTTGGTTCCCTCTGGGCTGGCGACCAATAAAAGGCTGAGGAACAGCCGCTCCTCCAGCCGAATGCAGATGACAAGGCTGAGGGCAGTGAAGACCGCGAGGCCGGTCAACAAGTTGATTCCTTTCACAGTTTCCTTTATTGTTTTAAAACTTAGTGTGTATGTTAGATGAGCACCAAGAAGCTCCTTCAGGGACTGTGCTCAACACTGGACATGGACATGCTGAGGGGAAGGTCCTGTCCCACATAGCCCTGAAGGGATAGTGATGTCCTGACTTACACAGGGCTCCTGGTGGACCCAGCCTAATGCATGAGCCATTCTGGACAAGGCTGGGATGGGAAGTTCAGAAGACAGGCAATGCTTGATGACTCAAGGTCCCAGAAAACCTATGTTATGTGCCAAGTACGGTGAGGGATGGGAAGGGCAACCAAATAAGTAATTATTGTACCAGCACACTCACAGGGTTTTTGAGCCTGAACTTCACAGTGCATGTGTCTGATTCTTATTCCTAATATCTTTAACTTCTGGATACCATTCGCTCATGTGGCAGCAACATTTCCAATGCCTGAGTCTATGTTAGCATGCTTGAATCAGGATTGTGTTGTTGAGGCAAATCTCCAGATTGTACCAATTTACTGTAGTTTGTTTTGCATCACAGACCAGTCTGGGAGTGCATGAACTAAGCTCCCTTCCAGTGAACCAAAAGCAGTGAGATCCTCCAGAGCAGTTCACATGAACTTTGGCCATCACTGGGAATATAGTCCATGGGACCCCAGGACAGTTAGCCTGAAACACCCCCACTTCACTGAAACACCTTTGATGTGGAGATGGGATCCTCAACATCCACTGGATCACTCCAGAAAACCGCTCCTTCAGGGCCACTATTGCTCACACAGACTGAGCACATCGCAGCTTGTTGCTCACAGGGAACATCAGGCTGAGCGCGAAGGGAGAGTGTTTGGGCTTGGAGAGGAGCCCAGTCCCTCAGAGCAGCAAGGACATAACTCACTCTGGCCACAGAGTGCAGCAGCCACAAGCCTATCTGTAGGCACAGCCAACAAAACAAATGTAGATACAGCCAAAGGCCAGTAAAAGTACTCAAAAATTTTGTGACAATAAGAAGTCAGGGAGAGAAGGAGACCTCAGTGATCTCACCTAGGGCAAGTGGTGCCCTAGGTGAATTCACCTATGTTCAAGCCTAATTAGACATGAAAGAACTACAGGAGAGAGATGCGAAAAAAAAAACAACAAACAAACAAAAAAAACCCAAAAACCAAACCCCAGAAAAAATTATATGTATATTTTTAAATCTATAAATAAATGTTTGTATAATATCTAAATTATTACCAGGGCTCTGCTTTCATAGGACTGCTTCTTGTTTTATAAATAAGGCAGAATCTCAATACAAATGAAGACATCAATAAGTACAGTTTTGTGGCTGCAGTAGCCAGGGGGTCAGACCAGAATGACGCTGAAATGGTCACTTCTGCCCTTAAAAGTTTCCAAACTATATAATTTTGAGCAGGTGAATCAAAGCATAGCAGATTGTTGCATGCATGCAGATGCCATTAAAAACACACTGAAGAAATTAAAAGCAATCCCTTCTCTTCTAGTGTTACTATACAAATAATAAAAACACTTGCCAGTGCACTGGAAAAATGTCCTACCTATATATAAACATTTTAAAGGATATGGGAAGTCCCTGTCACCATTGCTTAAAATCTTAAAAATTTGATTACAGCTCTTGATCTTTAGGAAACAGCAGATGTCACGAGGAAGGCTGAGCTGCTCTGTCCAGGCTGTCACCTGGAGCTCAATGCAGCCAGAAGCAGTGCTCCAAAAACCCACTGCCATGCCTGTGCCTTCATCCAGCAGCACAGCTGCTGCTCCTTCCACACAGGTCTGCATGGGGGGATCTGCAGGGGTAATCAACCACTGAAACTGCACCCAAGTTAGTATGCCCGCACCATGCTTAACTCTGTAATTTTAGGTAAAGAACAGTCAGCATCGGGTGCGTGGGGGTTGGGAATGCAACAGGAACCTGAAAGTTTTTACTTTTGTTTTATTTTGTGTCTATAATGTCAGTACTTCAGTCTCTGAGGATTTGCCTATCTGACTGTAGTTAAGATTGTGATGTTCCCTCACACAGATCATCAGAATTTCAGCATTTTCGGGTGTCTTTCCAGACCTAAGAACTCATGACGGTACTTTATAAGGAGAGGGGTGGTCTGAAGCAGACTTCAGTCCCTTCAGATCAAAGCCCAGGTCTTCTGATGTGTACCTACAGCACCTAATGGTGCCTGGTCCAGGCTGGGACTTGTGGTTATTACTGTAACAACAAAAGAGTCTGCAGTGATGTATGGCACAGAACTGATATATTTGCTATTTTGTACATTTTCTCTCACTAGCCCGTTTTCTATGCAAATCAATTCGGTTCCTGTTTATATCCCAAACTGCCCATAGCATGTTTGCTGCCCCTTGTCACAGCTGTCATTATTCCTGGTGATGAGGACTGTACTGCTCTCACTTTGGAGTTTGCCAACAGCATTGACACCCTGCCATCCCAGGGATCCCCTGCTTTGGCACCCTGGTGACCAGGAACAGAAACTGGAAACCAAAGCTAGGTCTCCTGTCCGCCTTCTCCCAGGGCTTTTAGCAAGCAGTCAGGAAGAGCAGCAAACAGGCCTCACTCTGTGCTGCTCTGCACATTACTAGTTTAGCTGACACTTAGTCTTGTAGGAAATTCATTGGATAAGTACAAGAGAACTCATACATCTATTTATTCTCAAGATGAATTTCTAAAAAGCAAACCCACAATGTTTCCTCATGACTATATTTATTATTTTTCTCAGAGAGTCTGCTATTGTTTTGCTACGGAGAAGTACACCTTCAAACATTGAATTTGTTCAGTTTTAGAAGCACAATTATGTTTATTAAATTTGGTGCTGTGAAAAGCACTTCTAATTTGTATTTTTATTGAGCTAGATTTTTGTCTGAGATCAAACTTGAGTTGTCTGTTTAAAAGCTGTTAATGCCTAAACTGAGATACTAGCTCTGTAATTCTAATAGGATGCCTTATAGTTTCTTCCTTTGAGTACCTCTGAGTAAGCCCACCTTTAAAAAGGGAGGAACAAATTCACTGTTGGCCCACAAAGATGCTGTCATTACTTGAAATCATGGAACAGAGCTTGTTCTACTGGGGGTTAACTCATTAATTCCATTTCACCTTACCATGCTAGTCTTTCTTCTTATGCCTGACTGGATAAAAAACAATTTTATCTAAAGCTTCATCGTTTAAACATTTTAAAATAACTTTTAAAAGTGACACTGAATTATATGCTACCTATCTTTGTGTTAAAAATCGATGGGAACAGGAGTCCCTGCTCTTCTGCTGTGGTATCAGTACACTGTCTGGCAACGAGCTATTCTTTGCCACTAACTCCTACATTTAGCATTTTCAGGTAATGTAATACCAAGGCACAGTTGATGCACCTTATCCTGAAGCACTTAATAAACCAGAGTTAACAGATGTGAAATCTGAGGAAGCACTCAGGGAAATATAGGGACTTCCCTGAAAATTAGGGTTTATAGACTATAATCCCACTGATGATAACTGAGTGATAAAACCCACATTGTTTGTATTTATAAAAATTCTTGAGTGATTTCATTGTTCTCGAGAAAAAAAAAAAGCTGCTTTTGTTCATTGTTGATACAAAGTCACTCTTGTTGTTGCAGACCAGGCACTTCCTACTTTACCTGGGTATTTTTATCCACAGTACTTTGCTGTGTTTGAGAGATAAGCCCTTACTCCAGGCTCTGAATCACACTTCCCCCTCAGATTTTGGGGAATGTCAGATCCAGATCAGGATCCAAACTTTCTAGTTCGGGCCTGTCTTTCATCACGGTAAATCAACAGTCGGCAAATCCAAACAATAAGTTTGTGTTGAAATTTGGTGTTCTTTTTTTTTTTCAATTGTACTTCCTTTCTAGCAAACAACAGAGGTTTATTTTCTTCTCTTCAGGACAGAAAACTGTTTACTCTATGATCTTATTTTTTAAACTGCTGCTTCATTTGCAGGGGGAAGTCCTAGTGACCTTGCTCACCACGCAGCCTGGGAGCTTATCAATCAGGACAGGGTTTGGCAGGAAGACAGTAAAGCTCTCCTGCAATCAGATCTATTACCAGAGATCCCCCTGCCTGGACAGAAGTGTCTTACAGCCAGTGAACTTCTGTACTTACATGCTCTCTTTATCTCTAGGGGTAACTGTGGTCTGAAGACTCAAAATTAGTTCATAAATGAATTTTCTCCTTGTTTTTGTTAAGTAAGATACATGTCCTTTGAGCTGCCTGCAAGCTTTGCACACTGATGATTAATTTAATTTTAAATATATCTTTAATGACTGCCTACATTTTAACATACACTAAGTATTTTTTACATAATGCATGGCAGGCCCAAATGTGATCACAAATCCAGATTTTACCTTTCCATTACCTTTACATCTAAGAGAGTTCCCACAGCCATTCCATCCTGCCCTGGCACCAACCAAAATCTTTCCACTGACTGCAGCAAATGAAGATCTGACCCTAAACTAGATAACTGGGCCAGTGCCACGGGGTCTGCTTACTCTGATAAGTTCCCTGAATGGTACATTTAAAAAACTGCACTGAAATATGCCCCAGTAAACCTAAAGGTGACACACAGAAAATCCCACACTGGTGTAGCTGCTCTGCCAGGAGGAATTGGTCTGTTCTTTGGTGGGAAAAGAGGCCTTGCTCTTTCTCCCTACTCTGTGAAGAAGAGCGAAGCCTTTTCTCCTCTGTCTTCTTGTTGGCTCCTCTAGCACCCCGATGACAGATATGATTAGTCAGACCTAGTTGACCAAAATGGAAGAAAGTGAATTTCACTAAACATTTCCAATCATTCAAATGATGCGGTAGGAAACCCTCTTATTATATCCAATAGGTTTGATACCAGTGTAAAGGCAGAGCCACATTCCCCAGCTTTACTGCTGCAAATGTGTTTTATGCACTTTTATGTTGCCGACAGTGCAAAGCTGTGGGAAGATGTGCTGTTTCCTAAATTCCAGCCAGCTTCCGATGGCAGAAATGTGATCATCAGTGATCGTACATTTCTGAGGAAATCCAATCAGTTCTTGCAGCCCAGTTAACGTTTATGGCACTGCCAATTAGAGAATAAACAAAATCCCCTAACGACCAAAGAGGACAAATTTTGATAGTGGAAGGGCAGAGAAATGTAAATCTGTCATAGGTGTTTCCACAATGTTGTTTTTCAGAGCAGAACTGCTCTCAAAAACATCACCAAAAATACCGCCATGCTGTAAGCAGTAGTTGGAGTAATTTGTGATGTTTTTAGCCATTCCTGCTGTAAAAGCAGAATTGCCTCAAGTGCAGCATCCAGACTCACTGTTTCAGCCCCTCCATGGTTAATTCCTTAATGCCTTTGCAGCCTGTCTGCTGTGGAAAAGGATATTGGCATATCCTCCAAGGTACCGTGATGGCTCGTTATTTAATCAGCTGGTGTTTTACAGGAGCCTGGCACCCCGTATTTCCAGGGGAGCTTGCTGGAAGCACCCTGAGAAGTTTAAAAGAGCCTGGCCTTTCCCAGGGTCTGAAATGCTGTCAGGGCCTCTCGACTATGGTGGGGTATTGTCCCTGTTTTTGTGGCTGGTCTTTGTCCAGAAAAGGGCAATGAAAGTGGGGAAGGGTCTGGAGCAGCTGAGGGTGTTTAACCTGGAGAAAAGGAGGCTCAGGGGGGACCTTGTTGCTCTCTACAACCCCCTGACAGGAGGGTGTAGCTGGGTGGGAGTCGGTCTCCATCTCTTCTCACAGGAAAGAGGGCATGGTGTTAAGCCGTGCCAGAGCGGGTTTAGGTTGGACACCAGGAAGAATTTGTTCCCCAAAAGGGCGATCAGCCATTGGAATGGGCTGCCCAGGGAGGCGGTGGGGTCACCGTCCCTGGAGGTGTCTGAGGAAACACTGCAAGTGGCGCTCCGTGCCCTGGTCTGCCTGACAAGGTGGCGTCCGGTCACAGGCTGGACTCGATGGTCTCAGAGGTCTTTTCCAACCCGAAGGCTCCTGTGATCCCGTGCCGACTGCCCATGCTGCAGGCGCCCGGCCCCTAGGCCGAGCCGGGAGGGGCCACATCCCCGGCGGGGCACAGCATTCCCAGCGCCCCGGTGCAGGAGAAGGGGGAAGGGGAAACGCCGCCCCCGGGGCTGAGGCGGCCGGAGGGGGCTGAGTGGGCTCAGAGGGCGGCGAGGCCCCGGACGCGGAGCGGGATCCGGGAGGATGTGAGCGAGGGCGGCGGGGCCGGGCCGGGCCGGGCCGGGGCGCGGGGGGAGGCGGCGGAGCCGAGGGGCG
>VXBX01004851.1:54962-84026 GCA_013400415.1 Scytalopus superciliaris | reverse complement strand
GGGGTGGTGAAACATCCCCCCCTCCTCCCGACCTGGGATGCTCCAGGGATGCGCCCGGCTGGATGACCCCCGTTGGGACCCCCCGCCCCTCCAGGTGAAATTCTGCAGTTGCCGAAATGTTCTTAAGAGACTTGTAGGACTTTTGCTTCTGTTTCTTTGTGAAACACGTAATCAAGCATATAAACGTGCTGGGACTTTTTATATATTTTACTGACAGGATGCTACTGATGCTGATAGGGCTTGCACCTTATCGACAGTGTGCCCCCCCCCCAGCCCCACTGGGGGAAGCGTTTAACTATTTTGCTTTGTTTTCCTGCCACCTCTTAACCTATAAGAAGCAAATCCATGTTTTGCGCTTGTTTGTTTTATTTATACCACAGGAGGAATGTACATTTCAAAATACAGTTATAAAAGGGAGTTACTAACACTTAATGTTGAAGAATATTTGTTTGCAGGTAAATAAATCTGACATACTGCATGACTAGTAATTACTTTTATGTAGCAGTTAATTTCATGATGACAGCCACAACATTTGTCTGAGTTAACAGATTTAAAGACACTATGGAACTACCTTTGACTTTTTTTAAATAGGAGGATTTGTTTTGTGTGTAGTGTTTATAGAACTGATTTTGTTGTGCAACGGTGGTAAATCAAATTTAAGAATTGATCTAGTGTCCACAAGTCACTTTCAGCTCCAGCATTCACTTACAGTCTTATAAAAATGTCCTGTAAGTGATTACATTAACAATTAAATAGGTTCATGACTGACTTGATTTCTTTGGCCACAGAACAAAACTTATGTTATAAATATTTTAAAATGGAATTTGATTAAATGCATTTTAGGATGGTACAGAAGTTCTGAGCAGCACAGCTCTTAAATTATATGAGCATAAACTGTAAAAGGACTTGTTCTTGTTTGGGAACATAAAGAGTATTTTGTCTGGGCTGCAGAGGGGGTATGAAGAAGTTGCTTTTCTGCCATCACTCAGTTTTGAAATAGGCAGCTTAGTTTGCCCTGTCAAACTGTAGTTGTGGTTGCAGCTTGGACAGCTGTATGTTGTAACTTTGGCCCCTCACCTGAACAGCGTTAACCTCCTGTCTATTGATCAGCAAAGGCCTGAGAGCACAAATGTTTCCAAGTTATGGTTTTGTAAACCTGGATTAGGCTAACAGATTGGAAAAAAAAAAAGAATAGAAGTAGCGGTTGAGATTTTTGTTTTCCACTTGGCATTTTCCCTATAGCTTAGTATCTGAGAAGTATTTCTGAACCTTGTGATAAGCTGCACTTACTGCCATAAAATTCCAGTAGATGTGGTGTCATTCGACACACAGTATATAGTAGCAAATTCTAGTGACCACACCTAAGTCGTGGCCCACAGTGCCTTTTTGTAAGGGAAACTAAGATGCTGGGGCAACCTGGTCCTTCTAAGCTTCCTTGAAAGCTGTCTGCCCAGATTTGGTAACTGGGTCATGGTGCAAAGCTACTGCAGGCTCAGAGGGCCTTGAGCACATTGGAATCGCTGCTGCTCCTGTGAAACACCCAGGGCGGGATTTGCGTAATGCAGGAGATGTACTTCGCTGGTCAAAGCCTGGTGGGGACATCTATCTGTATGCTCCACTTGAAGTGTTGGCTGGAGCCCAACTTGGTTGTGTCTGTGCTGTTTAGGTGCAGTTGGCTGTCAGCTGTGAGCTTGCACTGGGAAGAGAATGTAGGTTGCTCGTGGCATCCCATGTACTGGGCCCAAACACACCAGGCTGCCCCAGTCCAGTTCCTGTGTCTCCTCTGTGCTCATGACACTGTCATGTGGCTACCGTAGGCAAACATGGGCAGCTGGATCCTGTTTTGCCTGGTCCTGCTGCTCTGCATTATGAGAACATGTAAGAATGTGTAACATATTTGGGCTTGGGGTGTCCTGGAAGCATCAGGAATCTGCCACACCAGCGCAGTGGACATCGGTAACTGGTAGTGTGACAGGCAGAGCGTTAGCCCAGAAGGATGCAGTGCTGTAACCTGCCTTCTGATCTGGGCTAACCAGTACAGTCTGGACACAGTCTGACATGCCAGGGCTGAGACTGGTGGGTCTTCTTCTCTTTTAGACTCCTGGTTACTCTCCCTCATGAAGATGAGGTGATTACCATAGATGCTCCTGTATCCCCTAAGCTTAAGTTTCGGCTTCCTCATGATGGGAAAGTTCCTTTTCTTCCTCCTCTACTTTAGGGTGTGAGTGGAAATAGATACAGAATTTCATATTGGAAAGAGAACAAAGAGAACAGATTCACCTCTTAATTTTGTAGAGACAAAGGAAAGTGAGCCTAATATATAGAAGAGAACGAGAGAAGGAGCTCTAACTCGACTCTCCGAAATAGGAAAAGATGGTTCTGCTCCACCTTCTGTTGAATGACTGAGTCCTTAAAGCAGGTTTTGCTGCTGCAGTGCCTAGGGAAGTGAGTTATCTCATTATTTATGAAGAAGTTAATAACCTTTAAGGAATTAATATATACACAAACCCAGCGTCACTGTGATACGATGCTGATGTCATGCCATTCATGATTTACTGCACTTCAGCTGCCTGAGGAATATATCAGTATTAAAAAAAGTATTATTGAAATGTATTTTGAAAAACAAGCAAAGAGAAGGCTAAGAGAAAGACTAAGTTGTTTAGCTTTTGACAGTGTTCAGTCCTGTGCAGACACAGACTGGAGCAGCCAGGTCATACTTACCTCAGATGCCCTCTGTTCACTGGGAACCATTCCTAGATGGCCATAAATGAGGACTGTAATCATTCCTTTCCCCCCCCCCCCCCCCCCCAAGGATTTTATGGAAAAGGAACTTTCTCTGGTTTACGCATCTTCAGTAGTACATTGACCTATAGTTAACTTGCTCCTGTATTCCGAGAAATTGCTCTTGCTTGCTGCCACTGTCTTCAATAACGTCTTTTACTAAAATAGATATATTAGGCACAGCCTGAATGTGTATTTTAAAATGCACTAGATAGAGTGGGTTTGCTGCTGTTGGAGCTGTATCTATGGACATCTTGTTAGACAGTGAGAAGAGTTCCCCAGCTCTTCACAGTAAAAATAGCTCAAGTTTCCCCCTATGAAATAAGTGTTCTCACATAGCTGACTAAAGGACCAAGGTGAAACGCATGCTGCATGTTGGTGTCAGGTAATGTTTAATGTTTTCCCATGAAGTTTGCCATGCTCTCTGTGCATGGCTTCTTTACAGTACCCCCACCCTCTTCACTGCCCCTCTCCTCTACAAGAGGACAGGCAGGTAAAGACATACCCCTTAGAGTAGAGCTGCAACTGCCCAATGTTTCTTGGGTAGAAGTTGTAGGAAAAAGGCAGTCCAAACTGCTTGGACACCCCAGAGTAGAAAAAGCAGTTCCTCTGAACTTTGAGTTTCTTTGTTGATCTGCTTTTTTTGGCTCTGTTGTCATTCAAATTCAGATTATGAGATGACAGTTTAGCTGATGACAAGCAGGAGGCTGCCAAGTGGTAATCCTGGCAAGTGTTAACCCAGGAAAACCTGGAGTAAGTTAGCTGCAGATTGTAGAATTTTAGTCCTTCATGCCTTTTTTCTGTTTTTAATAATAGGATTGTCCTTTCTACAGACTACTTTGGCTTGTAGCTTCCTTTTTTGTGTATGATTATTGAAAAGGGTATCAATTGTTCAGTGCCTCTAAATCACTGAATTCAAGATGCAGAGGGAGGTTGCACAGTCACTGTGCTCTGTATGACACAAGGTTAGAAGCGTTAACTTTCACACCTGGGTGTTGCATTTCCATATGCGAGTTGTGATAATCTTAGGGGTTTTGTTCAGCACTTTGCAAATTGCTCAATGCTCAGATGCAGCCTCTAAGCATCAACAGCATAACCTCTTGACATCAACAAGCAAGTCTAGCTTGCATGACTATTGTGCATGCAGTTTTGAAAGGAAAACAAAAGCCTGCCATGTTTGGTAGGTTCTGTCCTAATTGCTCTGGAGCTAAAAGTTTGTTCCAAGGTAGCTTTGGCAGCTGTGGATTACTGGTCTCTATTCTGCAGCATATAGTGTTCTCGTATTTCTTTATGAAATTAATGAATTCTTACATGTCACTTGTTCCAACATAATTTTTCGTGTATTTTCCCTCCCTCATGCAAATATCTCACCTGTTTTGTGGAGTTGGTAATTATGACTAGCGAGATTGGCAGATTTGTAGTTTGGGGAGAAAAGCCCAAACCCACCTTGTGTCTGGGGAGAGCTAGAAAATAGAGTGTTAACCGGAAAAGCTGAGGAACAGTAATAAACTGCAGGTTCATAGACAAAGTATCAGGGGAGTGACCTTTCTCCCCATCCGTTTTTGCTGGCAGTGATGGAACTTGTTCAAATTTGAGTTCTGTGTGTTGAAGGCTGCCTGTTTTAGAGCACTGTGATGTGTGGTACAGAGCCCTCTGCCCCTGCTGGGATTTCAGTTCTAGTTTGGATTAATTTTGATCACCTGTTTCTTCATCCAGTGTTGTGTCTTGGTGAGTTATGGGGAATTAGTTGCTTTTTAATCTAGTTTCTGATGGAGGGCTATCACCTGCATGCTCAGAGATAATTGATGCATGCATGCCAAATGCATGCAGAGACAGTATATATTTGTTAGGTGGGAATGTGATTTCTCTGTAGTTGAAAAGAGACTCCAGTAAAAACCAGGTCTTTGGTGGCAGGTTACAAATGCTACTGGGTTTTGTTTTATTAAACTTGTTGGTTACTGCTGGGAATTTGTCACCAATTAGGTTTTTTGATCACTCAAGTAGTACCAAATTGAATGGCAGCATGGACACTCTGGAGAGCACAGAAGACATTAAAGAAAAACAGGGAACATTTGTGCCACAAGCAGAAAAATAATCAGATTCAATTTAGAAGAATAATAAAAGCTAATGCATTTGGGAAGAGATTACTTTGAATGAGGGAGAGAAATGCACAGAACATTTCTGCAGTAGTCAGCCACGAGCAAGGCACATTTTCAATAAGATGTGGCAATTTTGAGCTATTTAGATAGGGACTTCATCTCATAAAGCAGAGAGGTAAAAATCCCAAGTTGTACTTGGGTGTATTTCATTGTGAGAAAGGCAGCAGCAAACTGCAGTGCGGTTGGGGAAGAGCAATAAAATTGATCAGGGTGCTGTAAGGGCTGATTTAGGATAACGGAAAGGTACGTGAGCTTATCTGTGGTTGTTTGTATACCTCTAGGAGAGGTAGAAGTTACAAATATCAAAGGTAGAGAAGATGCTTTTTGTGAAGTCGAGGTGATTTGAGTGGGATTGATGGGACAATGCTGAAGGTAAGAAAATCTTAAGCAGAATAGGAGTGTTTACCGTCAAAGGTTTATGTCTAAGACACTATGTGAGCTGGTTAACATACTGCTGTCAGGTTGTAAAGAAACCTTCCAGATGAGGTTCTGGGAGTCTTCCTTGCCAGGAAATATTAAAAACTGGATTTTGTGAAATTTCAGAATTTTAATTGTTGTGAAGAATGAGGTGGTGTTGCAGAGATGGAGGTCTACTAGATAAGGTCTTGAATCCATCTGTAATTCAGTCTGGTAATGTTGTGAGCCTGGCTGTGATCAACCTACTCAGTATAAGAAGCAGGACTTCAGCAAATACATATTTTGGCACCTCCAGCCGCTGAGATAGAAAAATCCTTGCGAACAGCTAAGCCTTTGTTTGGAATTTGTAATAATAATAAAACAAAAATATCCCAAACTAACAACCCAGCAATGAAAGCTACTCCCTGTTGTATCCCTTACTGTACATCTGTGCCATGCTTTGAGATGATGGTGTACTCTCCTTTTGATCCTTGTAGAAACAGCTGGGGAGGAGAAAAACGGAGAAAAAGCCCTCATCTCTCTTGTGGAGCCTTCTGCTGGAGTTCAGGAATTTCAACAGAGTGATCTTTTGGCATAAACTGGTTTTTCAAGAGACATTCCTGCCATTATGAATGAAGTAGCAATAGTGAAGGAAGGCTGGCTTCACAAACGAGGTAAGTGACTTCCCTCCTGGACAGTGGATTGACTGTCTCCTGAGCAGTGATCTGGCATTTAGCAGCATGTCTTCAAATAATCCATTATTTTCCCTTTCACCCTTGTGGGAATATAAGGAGTGTACTTGACTTTCTTTCAAGTTTTTGCATGTACAGGGGGTTTTCTTTGTGTGTGTGTTCACCAAAAACTTGCGTCAACTGCTTTGAAAATGATAGACATAGCAACTGAAGGAGATGCTACTTAGTGTTAGAGGTAAAGCTGTAGCAAATTATTTTGGTTTTTATATAGTCCTGTAGCTTTTCTTTTTGTGTTGGAAGGGAGAATTAAGGTGAATCTTTTTGAATAGTGAAAAATATGCCTGTATTTTGCTAGCAGTGCTGTGTTCTTGCAGAGACTTGCTAGAGAATGTGCTGTTCTGTTTGTGTGTGAGCTGCTCTTGGTATCAGTGTCCTGGATGGGAAGAATAGCCTCAAGTTTGTGCACTCCCTGCATTTCTGTTGTACCACTAATGGCATTTGATTTTTATGAAAAGTCTTTATTCTTGACAGAGTGGCAAAACGGGTACAACGGTCACATGTCCTGTTACACTTTTACATTCTTAAATGTTTTGTTCACGAAACAGGGAGTTTATTTTTGGGGTAAGTGTTCATTTTCAAGTATCACAGCATTAATCCTATATGGTACTTGACTTACCTGTTTCTTTCTATTCTACTGTCATTCCTTGGAAAGGAGAGAGCAGTGATAGGTACTTTCCATAGCAGCGTCACTTTTTTGGACCAACAACAGAATCTGTGCTCCAGCAGTAGGGAAGTTTATATGGTTCTGCAGACTCAGGATTTCTGTAGAGTTTGTAACAACTTGCCTGAAGGTGCAAAGGTGTAGCATAATTATTTATAGAAGAAATTATAAATACGTTATCATAACCTGGATAAAGTCTGATATTCTGCAACATGTTGATGATCTGTGTTTTAAAAGGGTGGAAGCATATATTTCTAACAGCTGGATATGCAGCATAGTTTAGCAGATTGATGCTTGATGTACCAGCATTTCAATAATTTTTTTTATGTTTTGTTTTGATTTTCTTTCCTTTTTTTGTTCTGGTTTATTTCAGTTGGAAACCTCTTTGCGCTCATTAGCTTAAGTAACTCATTCAGTAATTCCCCCCTACCCAGACTGCCTTGTTCTGATAAAGTATTTGAGAATTATGCTGTGTTTGGATTAAACAGGAGAAAGAAACACAGAATTTATGACCCTAGGAACTCTTCAAATCAAAGAGAGATTTTTCTTTCTTTAGTTTAAACCATGTTTTTGAGAGTTGTTACAATTCTTCCTGCCCTTATCTGTAATTTTAAAAAAACGTTAATTTGAGGAACACCATAAAAATCAGGGGGAGAAACATTTATTGAAGTATGAAAAAGCTCTTTTTTCAGGATTCAGATTCAGATGTGTCTGAAACTTCAAAACACTAGTGTTCAAGCTTGTCTGTGTTTACTTTTGAGAACTGAATTTTCATTGTTTCTAGGATTGCAATAAAGCTACTTTCAAGTAAGGAGACCTCTGGAGGAGATCTTAGTAAAAGATGCCCAGATTTCCTGATCCGGTTCTTTTTTTCTTAGAGAAACAGATTATTATCTCTTACAGTTTGCTGATAATTTGATGAGATTATTTACTGAACACATTTTCATTTCCAAAATGTTACTCTGCACATTCTGCATATTTGATACAGCAATTTTTTGTCCAAATGCCCAAACTGTTAAACATATCTTCGCGTTTTTTGGATACCAGGTTTCCTGATCTTTTTAACCTGTTTCCCAGTGCTTTTTTTCCCTTTTGGCATGTGCAGTGATACCTATTTTATTCCACTCATAGACTTTGCAACTATTAATTTGGTGTTGTCCGTGCGAGGAGGGTTTTAAAAAGCAGTGCCGTATCTTCTCCTCATCCTGCCAGTGTGTCAGCTCTATCACTCTCCTGGTTTTTGTAGCTGTTTTGGAATCAGTTGGCAAATTCAGTTCTTTTGGCTGGGTCTGTGTCAGGGTAACTGATCCATTTGTGTGTTTTGTAAAGGATTTTTAAAAAAATAATCTACATTTATTGCTTGACCCTATCAGTTTGCTGGCTCTGCCAGATCAAGTGCTTCAACCACAGGATGTTTCCAAAACTGATGTCTGATACTGTGAGCTTCTGAAGTGAAGGCATAAACAGTAATTACTGGAGGGAGGGACTGCTAAAGGGGGATTTTAGATGTAGGAAACATGTATTGTTTGTCTTTTGGATCATTTATAAAACCAAAGGTTGCACTGCAAGTGTTGTTTAAAGATCCTCGGGCTTTCCACATGCAAATATTTTAGGTAGTGACTGTCCGAAATCCAGATTGGGCAATGATGTTCTAACGTTCCCCATAGTTTTAGTTGGATATGGTGTCTCTTATTTCACATCCTGAGCAGTTGAACAGCATGGCTGTGTGCAGTTAAACAGTTGCTACATCTCACCCCAGCAGTGGCTTAATTTTGGTGGTTTTAATGATTTGTGTATGTATAAATCAGGCAGCGAAGTGCTCTGGAGCCCTTCTGGATGGCAGGTGTAAGTAAGCATAAAGCCATCATTAGCAGGAGCAGGTGTTTTGGCCTGACAGGGAAATAGCAGGGCTTTCTAGAACTGTGGAGTAGTTTTTTTTCTGTCAGCATGCTTTACATTTCTGGTTTTGTTTCCAAGATTAAAAATACAAATGGAGAAATGGAATTAAACATTGCTGCCTGGCCGAGAGCTCTTGGCAGTTTTGTAAGTCAGTTGCTTAAAGGAAGCTCTACTTCCACAAGTGCAGATGTTTGTTTATGCAGGGGCCAGAGTCATCTCCATGACATGTCTAACCTCAACCAGGCAGAAATAGAAGAATTCATGAATGAACTTTTTCCCCTCGCCCTTTTCCCCATTGGCAGTGCATGGTGCATGTTACTCTAATCACAGCAAGGCGATAGACTCTTGTGTGAAGACAGAAACAGTAGTTTCTGACCACTCTTTGTGTAACTGCTGAACTGTATAATGGCTGAACTGTTCCAACACACACATAGGAAGCGTGAAGGAACTTGGACATGGTGCTGGTGTATTGTATGTGTACATCCAGTGTATGTAATCCCTGGCTGTGTTATGCTGAAGGTCTGTTTAGTGGGAAAGGATGGGGGAAATGGTTGGACACAGGAGTGCTATAATTGTGATTGAATATGAGGGGAGAAGGAGAAAATTATCTGCCCAAATTGCTGCTTGTTGAGCCCTGAGATTATAGGTTTTCTGAATGTATGTCATGAGTATCCTTAATTTTGGTTGTGTGTGTGTGGAACCATTTGGATGACAGAGGTGTGCCCAAGTGTATTTTACTTGCTTTACTGATCCATTTTAAAGATCTCATTGGATTTCTTGCATCTTTCTGCTCTGGTCCGTGTTTATAAAGGTCCTTCTATTGTCTTCAGTCTTCANTTTTTTTTTTTTTAAAGTCTTTCTGCACAGCTAACAAAGGGGGGATTGTGCGTTTTGATACTCTGTCATCTCTGTCCTCCCTAGTATGTCCGGTTTTCTTATTAGGGCATAAACTCGTATGAAAAAAAGGAGTCTTTTGGAGTCAGGGAAAGAGGGGGAGGGAAAAATGTACACTGACATTTGAAAAAGGAAATAGAAATCTTGATTTCTCAGTCTGAGAAATCTGAAGCAATTATAAGGAGCAGGAGAGACCTGTGTATTCATCCATTAATAATTAGCAGGAAATGCAGAGCTATTTTGTTTTTAAGTAGTATATAAACAGAGCACAGTAATTTTAACCGTGAAAACCAGAACATTTTCTCTAAATGTCAGTTTTTGTGGACTCCAGGCAGGTAAAACTATTTGACTGATTGAGTCTCTGGCTTACAAGCTGATCAAAATCAGCAGAGGCTTTTAAATGAGAAATTATACAAAAGATACTTACTCCACTTCTGGAAATAATACCTTTTTTTGTTTTTGTTAAAGAATTATTTCTGTAATGAATGGGGAAGCACAGATGACCTAATAAATAACCAGTGGTCCCTTGTGATTTGTCTTCCTATTCATTGCATAAAATGAATGCAGGATCCATATGTAAAATACAAACCAGGAATTAAATGCTGATTGTTGCTCTTTTAACTTTCTCTAGCAGAATAGCACAGATGGTGAACTTTAGCTTTGTTATTTTGAGCACAGGTTCATACTTCCAGTATTCTGTTAGTATGAATCAAAACAGGATCTTAAAAGATACGACCAAATACTTTTTTAAGTTGGGAGGGAGTGTCTCTTGTGTTGCTGTTTTCCTTCACCTCTTCTTTCTTCTCTCTTTTCTTTTCTCACCATGTACCCTACCTTCTTGTGTGTGTATGTGTGTGTGTGTGTTTGTGTGTGTGTGTTTTATTTTGGGGTGTTTTTCGTTTTTTATCTTGGCTTCTGTCTGTCCCTGGGATGTAGCAATGCACTGTCTTGATGACCTGTGTAGCCAGAACCTTCAAGGTTCAGATTAGTTCAAGGATCATCTGGCTTTCATGGTATTTCAAAGGAATGGCTGTGGCACTTGATACAAAGGATCCTAAGAGCAATCTGAACTCTGAAGATGCCAGCTATAGAGGGCACAGCTGCTTCAAAGTTAAAACTGGGGGGAATGGAAAGGTAAGAAACAAGATAGGGGCTGAACAAAGAATGGAGCAGGGAAGTTTGTGGCAGAGGGAAAGAAGCTGATGCTATTTCTAGAGCTGAAGGGTTGGATTTATAGGGAAATATGTTGCTCTTCTTATTGGAAACAAAAGATAAGCTGTGTCAGTTTGTGGTTTTCCTTGTGTGTCTCTTTTTCGACACAAGGGGCAATAGTTTTGCAATGCTAGCTCTTGGTTGCTTTCATTTTGCTTGTCCTGTTCTGGGAAAAGGGGAGTGGGGAGGAACCAGGAAATCATCAACCAATAAATCTGACCTTGGTGGTAGGCAAGATGCTAGAGACATTAAGAAAGGATGAGATCACAAAACATCTGGAGAAATATGAGCTGATAATGGCTAGTCAGCTAGACTTTTGGAGGGTAATCTCATCTGATGGAATTATTTGTGGAGAGATCATAGGAAACTGGCTGGATCCAGCATACTGTAAAAAGTCTGCTTTGGATGGCAGGGAAGTCAGGAGCTGAGAATCAGCTGGTACAGTGTAACTATACTGTACCTCATCTCTGAAAGAGTGTAGCCTAGAGATTGCTCATCTTCCTTTCACAGAGCGGACTACTTGTCTTTGACTGTGTTTGTTACTTTCCAGCATCCTTTCAGAGAAGTCTTTCTTCCAGAACATTTTTGCATTAAACCCATTCTTCAAGACACAAGCTTCACATTTTTGAAGGGTGAAGTCCAAATGTTTCTTTTTTCATTAAAAATTACTCCCAGAAAGTCTTTATTCCAACATTTTCACAAAATACTTTCAGTTCTTTAGAGAAGCGATGCTAGGTTAGATGTTTTTTTTTTGGTGTTTGTAAACTGTCTGGAACTTACATGCAAGTGACACTAAACACTCTCACTTTGAATGGCAAAGAGGAAGAGCTGGGATGTTGATGCCCACAGTATTTATATCAGTTGTGGAAGTTTACTTTCATATTCTGTTTTATTGTACATCAGAAACGAAACAAACTAGGTCTCAATTTTAACTCTAACAGTGGGGTGGAGTCATAAATTAATGTTACTTGTCGTTAAAGGGATTTGAGAATGAGGGATCTAGGACGTTGCAAGCCCTGTAAAAGCGAGCCTGGGAATGCTTGATACAGTGGATCACGCAGAAAGTGCCTGTATTGACTTTGATCCTCTTTTTCATGATTCCTTCCTTTTCAAGGAGGGAAAGGTAGGCCTGTGCAAAAAAAAAAAGGAAAAAAAGTTGTCTACCTTTTCTATTCCTTTTTTCTCTCAGTAGGCACATTGAAAAGTCATCAGGTTTGGATGTAGGAAGAGGGGAAGTACTGAGTGAGTATGCTATTCTGAGGTAAAGAGAGAGCAAGAGAATAAAGCTTGCTCGTTGTTCTTGCAGGAGTGATTTTAGGCAGGATGCTGTGCCATGCATTTGAAATTTGGCACCTTGTCTTCACTTGAAAATGTCTTCCCCTGCAGCCCCTCTGCGGGTGCCAGAAGGTTCCTTCCCTTCCAACTGGTGGTGCTCCCACTGCCTGAGCACTATTAGTTGCATTCCTTGCCTGTGTCTGTGGCTTCCCCTGCCCAAATGTGCTCTGGGCTGACACTCATAGCCTGAGACTTCACCATCTGAAAGCTGGTGAGGTCTTTGATGCTCTTAGAGCAGTACATGATGACATGTACTTAAATTGGGGTGGTGGTTTGTGTCAGATTCATTTAGGAAACAAACCTTGATATATATTGGAGAGAAAAAAATGATTTGCTTAATATTTCAACATTTAATTTTAATGTATTTTAAAAGAGAGAGCATAGTTAAAAGCAAACATCTGCCAGCCGTGGTTTTTTATTTTTTTTCGCCTTTTACATATTGGAATAACTGGTTTACTAAGACAAAAAAATGAGTTAAATCATTTTTAAAGTCATCTCTCCTGGGGGTAAGACAGAGGAAGGATTATTATTTTCAGATACATTATGTTGTAGGTACAATGTACCTCTTAAAGAGGGAACAAAAACCAGGAAACTATGTGAGGAAAGAGGAAGAAAAAGAATGGAGAAAGAATAGCACCATATTAGGTGTGAAGTAGTGTGTTTTTGTGAGAAATATTTACTGCAACTGAAAGGGGGAAATAATGAAGACTTTGAGGGCAGCTGGAAAACATGTAGTGGACCTCTGTGATTATTCTCCCACCTCTTCAAGTTGAGCCAAAAATGTGAAAAAGATAGCTGGCCAAACAACATTGTGAAATTTGTCAATTTATTCAAAAGTGCAGGGTCATATTTGAGCACAGTTGAGGTAAACAATCATCACAGACTGTGGGCAAGTCAGCTACTTTTTCCCTGAGTCTCTTGGGTAAGTTGGGAGAGCATGTTTTGAAGTGCTGTCCAAAGCCCAGGCCTTTGGTGAACTGCATGTAGAAATACCCTTCAGAGTCAGTGGTTCTGTGCATGACTGCAGTGGTATTTCGTGCTTATATTGAGACTGAGTGCAGCATCTGAATAATTTCTGGGACTGTCAAATCAGTCTTCTCTGACTGTGCTTTACTAATGTACTCTTGGTGAGAACCATAGAACGTGCATATCAGAGAAGTGGGCTTTGTGTTGTTGGTGAACCACGGCCTTCATAGGAGATACCTGTTTTGGGAGGGAGCTCAGGCTTAAAGTGATTTGGGTTGGAAGGGACCTTTAGAAATCATTAGTCCAACCCCTGTGCCATAGGCAGGGATACCTTGCACTAGACCAGGTTGCTCAAAGCCCCATCCAGCCTCGCCGTGAACAGTTTTAGGGATGGGACATGCACAACTTCGCTGGGCAACCTGTGCCAGTGTCTCACCACCTTCATAGTGGAGAATTACTTCCTGATATCGTATGTAGTCTGAATCTATTCTCCTGTAGTTTAAAGCCATAACCTCATGTCTGTCACTTCAGGCCCTAGTACAAAGTCTGTGTCAGTCTTTCTTAGAAGCCCCCATTATGTATCAAAAGGCAGCAGTAAAGTCTCCCCAGAGCCTTCCCTTCTCCAGGCTGAACAGCCCCAACTCTCTCAGCCTGTAGGTCTTTAAGACAAGCGTTGTTATGCTAATACAAAGTCTAACTCAAGAGGTTGGCACTGGTGTTACTTTGAGTGGACTTCAGGTGCTGATGGGGATCAGGGCTGCTTACTAATTCTCAAATTGTAAGTGCAGCCTTTAACGTTTATGGGCTTTATAAATCAGTTCGCAGGTGCAGCAGTCACAAGATTTTAAAAGTTTTGCCCCTTTTTCTTCCTGAAGCAGAGAAGCTTGCTAATCCTCATGATGTTGAGAAAAACTAGAAAAGATAGTGTGAGTGCCTGCTTCAATTTTAGACAAAGCAGCAGAAAAAGGGCTGTTTAGTTACTTGTAACAAAAAAAGCTCAAAAAAATGGAGGATTTAAAATAATTTATAATGTGTGATTTTATTTTTATGACCTCCTAGCCTTAGCAGTATAGCCTTCTATTTCTGAGGTTGTGTCAAAGGGTCTGGGGATCACAAAATACGTCCTGATTACACTACAGAAAGCAAGCATTATGAAAGAGTAAATATCCCGTTGTTTCCAAGAGGCTTGACCAGTATCATTGTTAATAGAAACATCAAAATGAAACTACATTTGACCTGCCTTTCTTACTCATCAAACTCCACTTAAATTAAATCTTAAGATTTAAGAGAAAAAATACTTAGTTAAAATGTTTGCCATGTGTTCCCATATGAGCTTTTGTTCGTCCCATATTACAGTTTCCAACATAATGCTGCCGTGTGTGGAATGATGTAGTTACACTGCTATGGAAAATATTTGCACTAGATAGGTAGGGTTTGTGCCTTGAATTACAAGGGTACCCACAATTTTGTATATTTTTGTCATTATGCCTAAGTTGGGCCTTCACAGTTGGAGTATTAGAAAAAAGCTACACCCTTGAACAACCTGTTAAGCAGCTCAAAATCTACTGTCAGACCTTCAGAGCTGTGAAGTGGGAATATGACCTTTTATTTGCTGGTTGCTTTTCAGAGGCTTCCAGGTGTGGATTGTCTGGACTGGTATTTTTATGCTTGTCAGACATATCCTTTTGCCTGTCTGTGGTCAATAAGCCTTCTATAAATAGCAGTCATTTAACTAAGTGAAAGTGTGTTCTCTGTAATGTAGATTTTTTTTGTTTACTATTTTTCACTTTAGATCATGCAATCTCCTTCCCTTCCTGTATTCACTAAGTAGAATGAAATTTTGGGAACACCAAGGAGAGGGAAAGCAGGCGTTTTTTAAATCAAGACTTGACTTAAATGTATAGTTGCATAGGTTTAGCTGTATTAAATGTTTATTACTCCATGTTTATGGAGGAGTGGTCTAGAATCCAGGTGTGATTATCTGTGATACCTTCTGGTAAAGGTATGTTTTAATGTAGCAGGAACGTTTGAATGATGTATCTCCTGGTGTGGAAGTCAAAGTTGCCCTTTTGCTTGTGTGGTAGCAAAAGTATTTATTCTAAATAAGAATTAGGGAAAAAATTCTTTTTCATTCATGGAAAATCACAGGAAACTTGCCGGCAACAGCCTCCAGCTGACTTGCGGTATCTCTATACTGCCTATTGAACACTCTTGTGACAGCTTGTTTCTGTCGTTTCTGCTGAAAGTTTAGCTTGTAAAGTCAAGATATCTTGGTCTGAGAGATGGGAAGATAGTTAAATTACATCATCATGGAAGAATACCAGCATACTTAGCTTTAAAGCCATTCACGACTACATTGGCACCCCTTTGTTATACAGTGTAGCTGAAAACGAACTGCAGCAATAATGAACCAATCCATCTAAATCACAGCAGCTGAACAACTGACTGTTCTATCTCAAAATGCAAATGCTTTGTGCAGAATGGATTTAATTGTAAATGTTTGCTTAGTAGGGAATATGAGCCTTTTAGTTTGCGACAGTAATTGTGAATACAAAGACCCACAGAATTTTAGGGTTTACATAGCTTGTCCCTGTTCTCATAACAATATTTCAAAGTCAGTTTTTTAAAATGTACCATTTGGCTTTTTTCTAGCTAGTGAATAGAACTCTAAATGCTCAATCTCTAAGCGGTGTTTTGGAAACTGAAAGATAAATTTAGCTCTATGTACTTAGATCAGGCAGAATTTTCTGTTATATTTCTTTCAAATCTATGTTAAGGCTTTTATGTAGCTTCAGATAATAAGAGGAAAAACTGCTGACTTTCAGAGCTTGGATTTGTTTTGCTGTGCAGAAATGCCAAGTGTAACTTAGAGTATTAGAGTTTTCTTTGAGGTTCTCCTAAGGTGCCTCTCAAACAATTAAAAGGTTACTGTGAGGAATTTCTTTTCTAGTCAAACTAACAAACAAAACTCCTCTGTATTAAAATCATCATTCTTTGATAAATTCCTGAAGCCTGGCTGCTGAATACAATTCAAGAGGGTGAATCTCTGTCACTGGTTTGAATGAATTAAAATAAAGCAGCGTTGTCATTTTTCAGGGAAAGGAAAAAGCTTTCTGAGCTTCATTAATAAAAAGAGAGAAAGCATGAATACCTGCCTTCAGGCTGTTCTTAGGTATCTGTCTAAGGACAACCAGATAAAACTTGGAAAACACACAAAATGTGCATGTTTATGCTTCTGTTGGCATTTTGTGTGTCCTTTAATAGCCTTCACATGTGGATTAGTCCTTCTGAAAAAAAAAGGCAACCAAGCCCCCTGAAGAATAGGCCTTTGTGACACTGGAGAAGTTTACTGCGCCAAAGTTATGGTAAGAATTTGTAAATTTTGGCTGCTGAAGTACTTCCTTCCCTTGCTATGTTTTTAGTGTTGGAAACTTGTAAGTGTGGAATAGAGGGTGTTTTTTGGTTTGGTTTTTTTTGTTTTTCTTTTTTCTTTTCATTTTTTTTTTTTAATGACAATGCAAACATTCATTTCACAAACTAAACCGCCCGTTCACATGACGCTGCTGCTGTATATAAACACCCTGTTGATCTTGTTCTGCAGAAGTGTTCGCTGGGCTTCCTGAGTCATACGGAAATGCTCCACTGCTCTCTTTAGGGCTGTGCTCGTAACTGAGGCTGTATCTGCTCAGATTTAGTTCACCAAATCAGTGTGCCTGAAAGACATGTTTTAACTTGGAACAGGGCTCTCGGAGCCGGGATGTTTTTCTACGTCTCATTTTCTCTCTGCGTTTGAAATACGTCATTTTGCTGTCACGGGAATGGGGTTTGTCTTGCTTGTACTCCTTGGTTCAAGCTGAACCTGTCGGGAAGATGTTTAGTATTTCAGAGTTGCAAAACTGTCTTCCACTTCTGTATGATGCTGTTTCTTCACAGGGATCTTAGTTTGTGGTAGGCAATAGCTCAGGCTGGGAGAGCCCTGCAGAGCACAGAGGGCCAAGAGGACGCCAGTGGCTGAATGGCCAGGTGAGCCTTCTCGGCAGCCTGGGATGCAGCAATGAGCTGTACAACACAGTTGACTTCACAGGGGTTTTCTGGAGTAACCAAGGGCAGAATTTGAGTCCAAGGCTAGACTGTCATGGTGACAAAATATTTAGAAAACAATTTCTTGCTTGAAACAAAAGCTTGGATTGTGCAACACAAAGTACAGTCCCAGTGTAATAAACGACACTGTGTATTTTTTGAAGGGTTCTGTGTGTTCCCTGACAGCTCTTGCCAGATTCAGCAGCATGTTCAGGTAAAATGAGGCATTTTTTTCTCCAGACTGTTGCATTTACAAGCTGGGTTAATTCTCACCGTTTACACAGTGGGGTTGCAAAGATGTAGCAGCCAAATCTGACCTCACATTTCGAACACAGTGCCACAGCCCTGTTAAAGACAGATGCAACGTCTTCAGCTGTGGGGGCTCAGCTGCATTAAGAGCAATTGCTTAAAATTTACACCTTGTCTTTGGCATAGACTGATCGGATCTCTAGTGTGCTCTAAGAGTAACTTGGTGATTGCTTTTATTTGGGTTAGAACATGCTGTTCTTGCTGCAGTAGGAACCTTTTGTTCTGTAGGTGTTTCATCCTTCTGTAATAACTCATGTAACTTTTGTTAATGCCTGAGGTTTTGCGATGCCCCAGCATTACTGATACCTACCCTCTGACTTAAAAGGAACCCCCAGGTTTGAAGTGTCTGTGGAATGTTGTTCATTGGGAATAATAAATGATTTTAAGATGAGCAAACCTGTAATAACAGAATGAAGTCTGCTAGCCAGCCATGTACAGTCCAGTTCAGCATAGCTGCATCATTTGGAATTAATGCATATTTTTACCAGTCTAGTCTGTGCTTCCTGGGTTATATCAGTTGTAATTTCAGAGAAAGCATGATTTTACATGTACGCTGCCTTCGCTGCTTATAGTAGCTGGTGGTCAGATTTCTTTCTGAAATAGTGACTTGTCTCAGCTCTACCACAACTCTAAGCAGATCGGCTGCAGACACTGTATTTTTTTAATCTTCAAAGAAGCTGATTTTTTCAAAGTGGCTGTAATTGTTGGACTGTACAGCTAGTCTTGAAAATGGAAAACAAAAGCAAAACATGGAGGGGGGGAATATACTCTTCTAAGGTTTGCGTCATTTTGCATCTTTGTATGCTTGGCATGTAACCTTGTCCCATTCAAAGTGCTGCTCTGAACAGGGCAGAGCTCGTTCTTTGGGCTGCTGCTTTGTTCCTACTGCTAGTTCCTCTGTTGAATTGAGCTACAAAACCAGCTGCTTTTGCTTTTCATACCTATTTTTACCATCTCTAATTTGCTATTAAGATGTTGACTTCTGCCTCCAGTTAGCCTAGCATGTGTCTATACTGTGACTACAACGTAAGGCAGGCAAGCACTTGTGTGCTTTCTCTTTTGCTACCCTTTCACACTTGGGAAATGGTCCCTGTAAACAGCTGCAGTGCTGCTTTATTATCCTCTTCAAAAGCTCTCGCTCCTTGTGTTGCTTATAAAAGGCCCTGATGAACTTGTAATGTGTGTGTACTGAGACTGCTGTTCCCTGCAATGTCCAGTATTGGTCCCTTTTTTTGTGTGTCTGTGTCTGGCTTTCCATTGTCCCTGTCCTGTGACAGTCAACTCCACAGAACAGGGACTGTCTCATTGTTCCATGTGTACAGCAGGTGGCTCAGATCCAGATGTGTATTTGACATTGCTGTGTGCTGCAGTAATACAAATAATAATGTTATAGAAAGCTGTATCCAAAATACGGAAAAAATCAGATTGATAAGTTTGATGCATTTTTAAGGGTTGGGTTTTGGTGGGGGTTTTTTGGTGGTGGTGTTTTTTTGTGTGACATGTTACTGGAGGGATTGTACAAAAATTTGGTATATATAAAGTTTTCTTCACATTTTAAGGAATCCTCCCTATGGCCAGAGGAAAGCTTTATTCTCAGGAGCTGCTCCAGCCTGTTAGGAATGGGCTATTTCACAGCAGCTCTTGTTGGTGTTTGAGAGAGGTTTGTTTACTCCTGCAGCTACATCGGGTGTGTTTGTGGCAAAACTTCATGGTTCTGGAGACTTTCCTCTTTTCAGGCATTATTTTAGAAATGGAATGACACACAACAGGACGTGTGGTTGTAGATACACGTTCATGCTTCAGAGGCCATGCATACCTTTGTGACCGTGTACAGTCCTGTGCTATTTCTCTCATCATTCATGTGGTGAAATAAACCATGGAGGAACACTGAATTAATTTCTCCTTTTTATGCCCAGCACACACAGAGAATGTATTGATATTCATCTTTCTACTGACTCTTAGAATGCTCAGACCAGTTACTGGAGGCAGGGAGATTAAAAGGAGGGCACATGGCCAAGCAGACTTGAGATTTTTTTTCCTCAAATTTGATTTGGAAGTTGCAGTTTGATAAAGTTGCATTCATTCTATTTCTTGTGTTTGTATTTTTACAATTCTCCCGAATTACCTACATGCATTTTTAGCGTTAAGATTTCTTTTGTAGCATTTTGAATGGCCCTGCTTTGAGTGGCTGATCAGACTAGATCACCTCAAATGACTTTTCAGTGTTAGGTAGTCTGTGA
Source organism: Scytalopus superciliaris (assembly GCA_013400415.1). Taxonomy (NCBI): domain Eukaryota; kingdom Metazoa; phylum Chordata; class Aves; order Passeriformes; family Rhinocryptidae; genus Scytalopus; species Scytalopus superciliaris. Next base: position 64,342 of record VXBX01004851.1, on the reverse strand, counting down.
TTCTTGACCAGTTTGATGTTGGAATGTTGGGAATCTCATGCAAAGCTCACCTTGATTTTGAGGGAGAATAGCAATGCTATTTGTAGAGGTGTTAGGTTTTAGTTTTCATATTCCTTTTGATGGCCATCAAACAGAAAATAAATAGCAGTTCCTCAGTTGTCAACAGGCTTTTTCATTTTTCCGTGTCGGCTGATCTGTTCAAATACAGAAGTTGGGATTTTTCAAGGGAAAGGTTCAAAACTTGGAATAATAAACAAACTTTGCTTATTTACTACTTGTTAGTGTTCTGGACCCAAAAGTTGCTTTTTGCTTTAACTACTAGAATGTCTGGTTTACCAAGATTGCTGTGTAGCTGTGAAGCTGTTGGAAGTTTTGCTTTAATTTGTTTATTTGTTTGTCTGTTGTTGCTGTGAGGCTCGCTCTCAGTAAATAGAAATATTTCTAACCTTATCCCAGCCTTTCTCCTTCCACTCTTCTATAGTCCTAGTATAGAAGAGGGAGTAGAAATCAGGGTGGAGGGGTGTGTGGTGGAGCCAGCTCTGTTCTTTCTGGTTCCCTCCAAGCAAGGCTTCAGTTACTTCGTCTCTAATGGAAGGTGAATTAGGTGCCTGACAGTGCAGTCCTCAGCAGTATCTGGTTGGCTGCAGCTCCTTCAGACTCTTGTCTGTGGTAGAGGAGGTGTGCTTTAGATGCACCTTGTGTTGCTGGTGGCTGAAATTTACAGCAACAGCCTGTTGTGGAAGTCGAGGCCTGGGCTGTGAGGTCCAGCTTGTCAGCAGTGATTGACAGGGTAGTCTACTTATGTCAGAGGTGACCTGGAAGCTGAGCATGGCTGATTTGGTGCCCTCAGCTACTACCAGCTCACATATTTCTCCCTTTGTCCCAATCAGTGTGGTGAATGTGTCCTTCATCAGGGCCTGTTCATGATGGTTTAGTAGCGGTCTGGCATCCTTTGACCCTTAGGATGAACAGTCACCTTTTGGAGCCAGATCGGATAAACCCAGTCATCCATAGGGTGATGCATCTCTGCTGTTTGTTCCAGGGTAATAGTCACCTCAAACAGTTGACATGAAATGCTGCTTTATGAATGCCCTTAAGTTGTAGAAGCTTATTTCACAACTGGTTCTCTGGATGGCTGCAACTGGAGTCCCAAAGGACAGAGTAAATTTTGGACCTGATATGCCATTTCACTTAGAAAAGAGAGACTTTGAGGGCAGGGTTGAAGCCTGTCTCAGCCAGAAATGGAAAGCCTTGAGCAGTTTGCATCCTCTGGAATTTGTTTTATCTGAGACAAGTTTATTGTGGGAGGTCTGAAGGCAAGGTCTCCATATGAAACTGTGTTAGATCGGTGTTTAGATCTGTGTCTGAAATGAGATAGCTGTAGTAACAAAGGGATTTTTTTTCTTTTGTATTGTTCTGTAACCTAAAATCTCCAGAACAGGTTGGTTCTTAAGGATGCATGGCTAATACCAGCTTCCTGTTAAAACTTTCACTAACTGTTTTAATATTGTACTTACGATCTGCCACAGATTTTTTTATTTTTCTACTTTGAAAACTCAATATGTCTTCCTTCCTTTTCCCACAATACCAGCATAGTGCTGACTATTTTGGAAATTGTTTTCCTTGCTCAGGTTTGGACTTCTGAATGTGAAAAGAGCTTACATCTGATGCCCTCTTCCATTTTTCTTGGGATGGAAATGCTGTTGCTAAAAGGCATATGCATTCCCCATTCCTCGTGGCCCAGGGGAGCTAGGTAGGTCAGTCAAACTGAAGGAAGAGCACCTAGAAGCTGTAGAGGTTTCTGGTCTATTAGAGTACTGTCCTGGAACTGAGAATCGAAGTCTTCCCCTGCTCTGACACAAACTTCCTTCTTACACGATCACCTCAGATAGGGTTATTTTTCTCTCTCTGTGCCCCAGTTCCCTGTCTGTAAAATGGTGATAACAGCACTTCCCTACTTCATGGGGATGTTGTGAGGACAAATGCAGCTCAAGCTGTGGGACTCTTGGATGCTGTGGTAACTGGGAGCACAGATGAAAGAAGGGAAATATTCTGCATAAAAGCTTTCTGTTCTTCAAGCCCAGTGGTAGGTTATGGCATTGGTGTGAGTGTGGCTTCCAATGCAGGCATGGCTTGACTGGTGCCATGTCTTTCCTCTAAAGGTTTCCTTGCTCACTCCTGCGTGCCTGCAGGCAAAGCACTTAAGTGTTTGGGTCCTTGGCTGCAGGCTGTGCAAGATCAAGAGCCTGGGTGAGCCTTGCTATCTGTGTTTCCCAGCGTGGCCTTCTCACAGTGACTGAATGGAGTATCTGCTTTTGGCGCCAGCCACCCAGGACATTTCCCAGGCTAACTCAGGCCTTGAAGGGAGTTAAAATAAAGTATGAATGGATTTTCACTTGCAAAATCCAAACTACTGTAACACTTACTCTGAGCAAGCCATGGACTGCAGTGTGACCAGAAAGCAATTGTCCTTGACACAACTGGTTAAATTTCATAGAAACCACATCCTTCATGTTGCCACTGACAACATAACATTCCTTAACGTTTGATTTCAAGCGGTGCTTTATTACCCAGCTGTACTTGCAAAGATACTTTCTTACGAAGAATTTCTGTCCAGAGACAGCACAGAAGAGTGTGAGCTTCTTTCTGTTTTAATGGGGACTTTGCAGTCTTGTTTATATATAGTATAAGCAGGTAAGAGACAGGAAACCTATCTGCTTAACATTTACATTGTCACATGTCCAGAAGGAAGGCTGCAGTGAGTTGTATATTTGTTCAATTGAATCTTGCTTGTGCAAAGGAGTGTGATTTTGGGAGCTTTTTGGGCCAGGAGGTAGGAGTTTGCTTTGTTTATTTCTTGCTCCTTGAAACATGGGACTCATGTCATCCTTCTTGTTCACCTGCTTTGATAAATTCTATATTTAGTTGTTTCTGCCCATCCACTTGAACAGGACAAAAATAACTTCAGTGTAATCCATCCGCTCTGTCCTTTCCTCTCCACCTCTTCCCTCCCCTTTCCTTTCCTGCTGCTAGGTTTAGGGCATTCAGTTGTTTGGGAAGTGGTGGATTTTTTGTTTGTTTTGCTTTGTTTCCTTACAAGTAGGGTTGGAGGGCAGGAGAAAACATTTATACTCTGGCATAAAATTGTTATGAAGAGTATGCAAACTGTCAGAAACACTTCCTCCTCTCTTACAACATTTGCTGAGGGGTCAGAGTGTGTGCAGAGTGTGTGGAGGGAGGTGGAGCAGAGAGGTTGGGAAATTACTTGCATGTGGCATACATCTGTCTGACAAAAAGCCAACCGTGCCAGGGGATAAATGGACAAACAAATAGTGTTTCAGTTCTGAACTCGGAGGTTGAACCTAAGGTTTGCACAGGAGCAAGTCTTCAGATAAGTTTCCAATGGACCTTGACTCCTGTTGTGCAAACATGTAGTAGCTAACACAGAAGAGTCTGTCCTCTAAATCCCTGCCCACAAGAGGATCTGCATGTAGGCTGTGCTTCACATGGCCTCTGTTGCCATATATAAATATATATAAAAATATAAATATTTATTTGTGAAGTCTAACATAAATAACACTGGCCAAAACCCCCAGAAGCATTTAAGCCGTAATCCCTTGCCCTTATCATGAATTAAGCATGAAATTAGTAGCATTTCTGTTAATCTGGCTGTGGATGTTGGATGTTTTTTATCTGCAAATTGGATAAAGAATGTCCACTGAACTTACCAAAATGCTTGCTGTCTGTGTTATCTGAAATATTATTGTCTTCCACTATTAAGCTGATAGGGATTTGAGAGAAACTGTATTGTTTTGGTGAAACTGCTTTGAGATACAGCCTGCCAAGTTCTTGTATCTTGAGCTGAGTGTTGGGTATGTTGTTGTTCCTGACAGACACATTGTCTGGAGATGTAGGGGGACTGTTTGTTCCCACAAAAAATGTCACTTTTTCTAACTCGGGCGTTCTTCAGGTTGTGTTAAAGATGGGGATGAGAAACAGAAGGATTGAGGGAAAACCCTTTTGTTGATGCCTGATACAATTCAAGTTGTTTTTTCATTAAATTTTCAATTTCAGTATCTGCTTTTCAAAAAAAACCCTGAGTTGTGGGTTGGGTTTTTTCTTTTTTTTTTTTTTTTTTTTTTTTTTTTTTTTTTTTTTTTAAATTTTCTTATATTTTGGGAAAAAGCTTGTGCACTTAATTATTTTATTTCCCNAGAAGAAAGAGTTGATTTTGAAAACTGGTCACAATTTTAAAGCTTAAAATTCTTGGCTCTTCCTCCTCTTTTGCATGTGTGCTGATGAAAGCCCAAGCCCCGTGGCAGTGTCAGGGTGGCAGTGCAGCCCCATTTTGACTTGCAGCACCCTGGGTGATGCAGTGTGAAGGGCAACTAATTGGGGGACACTGGATCACGTTGGGTCCTCTGTGTTTGGCAGTGCAGTGGAACCACTCACCAACCATGGCTTTCACTTTGGAGCCAAAATCCTGGTTTTAACCCCCAGGCTGTGAATCTCTAACAGGGCTCTCACTGCCAGAGCCCATCTCACCTCTGTGCAGTGGTATCTGATTGCTTTGGCCCCTGTGCTCCGTCCTGTTTTAAAGCAAAGGGCACCTTATTTACTAGGAATGTTAATTCCTTACTTTGCAAGCACAAATACGCACTCTGGGTGTTTGGAAAGGAGAGGGTCCTGAATTTAGAGCACAGTTCCTATACTTGCAGGCAAAGTGTAATCCTGTTAGTACTCTGGGTCGCTGTGATGGTCCCGGGCAGGCCAGGCTGCCGTGCAGGCATCTGCTTCTCTGCCTATTGAGTCAAGTCAGTATCCTCAAAACTGTAATTTACACTGTAGTGATGGATTCCGCTTGTCACAGTTTACAGAATTGTGTGTTGTGTGTTTAATATAAGAAAGCAGATTCTAATACTTATTATTTCTGAAGTCCAATACGTCTGAACTAAAGCTCAGTGTATGCAAGGCAAACTATGCTTTAATTTTAGAATTGTCTGATGGGACTTTGCGATTTATTTGTTGTTACTTCCTTAATGATGTTGCAGTCAGAGGCACTGTTTTGCTAAATGTTGTGTAAAAAGTAAATTGTAGCACAGCAGATGTTGGTATTTGGATGGATGTCGGTGCAATGGGGGGACAGCAACAGTCATCTCTGTCAGCTGTCTTCAGGCTCGGCAGGCCTGCTGCGTGGTTACTTTGGTGTGTAAAAACAGCTCGTTTTGCAACTGGGAAGTTTGGCATTACATTTGGCACCGAGCCATGTAACTGGGTTAACACAAGTGTTTATCCGGTGATTTTCTCAAAATTGGTAACTTGGAGAGAATGTTTATTAAACTTGAGTACAAAGGAAGGGGGAAATATGTCTAGAGCTCTTCTTTCTAAAAGGCATTGGTGTTCATAACCCTAAACCTGATTTTTTAAAAAATTCCTTTATTTCCCTCCCTTCTCTTCCTTTTTCATTATCGCCTTTTTTTTTAATGCAGATTACTGTTTACAGTTCCCTTTTTAAAGATAAAGACAGGGAAGCACACCTGATGAAATGCAAAATATATAGAATGCCGTAGCCACATTTCTCTCCATCCCCTGTGCTGTCACGAATTCAGTGCAAAGAAAACAGAACTTCAGATGAAGCTATTTCATTGCCACCAACCCCGGTTTGGTAGAAATTCCAACTGGAGCCATGGAAAAGGAGGGTGCTGGTGTGTGTATCTGCAGAGCAGTTGATTTCTGTATGGTAAACTACTGTAAATTTTACCTTTGGGTTAAGTTATGACCTTGCAGGCCATAAAGAATTTTTTGTAGAACTCCTCTTAATATCGGACATATTTATTTATGGAAATAGCAATTTAACTTGTATTTTTAGTGGGGAGGAGCAAGAGAATGTAGTAGTTTTGTAAAGCAGCAATTTCAATCAGATTTTATACCTGAAATTGGAAACCTGTTGATTTAATGCTCATTGGGAAACTTTATCATAATGGAGACACTTAGTTTGGACTCATTTTTTGAAACCATTTTAAATTGTATTGCCCCTGTGATTAAATAACTAGATGTCTTCATTACTTAAAAAGATTCCCATTTCTTTTGGAAAAGGAAAAATGATTATAGTAGGAAATTTGGATTCTCTGATGAGGGTAAGAAAATTTGTGTTGAAAAACCTTTTCTCAAACCAATGCTGATGAGCCAGTAGTGGGCTCTCGCTTAGTTGATTTTGTAGTTGAGCTACAATTTTATCACCAAATATAATACCAGGACAGTAATTTTCGTGTGAGTCTTTTTTTCTCTTTTATTTCCTTTTTTTTTTTTTTCCCCAAAAGGAGAGGGTGTTACCTGAACCTTCCAGTTTCTGTAGCAAAATGTGTCTTTGTTTAGAAAGTGGTAGTTTGCAAGAAGTCTGTCTGCAACCAAGGTTCAGTTAGTGAGCTATGGATAAATGAAAACTGCAAGTGTGTAGTGACTGCTTTTTGGAAACATTTTGGTCTCTTACCTTGATACTACTGCAGTCCTGAATGTTAAAAAGGTTTTCTCACAGAGGATGGGGAAATAAGTGCACAAAAGTATTAATCTAAACCTTACAGCTTCCCCAGACCAGAGGGTGGGCTCCGTCTTTGAGACCAGTGTGACTTGTAGAAGATTTCACTGTGAGCATTGGCTGTGCCAACAGCGATACTGTGCTCATGGCCAGGCTCCACCCTTAGCTCTGTTTGATGTACCTGTATGTCTGTGTGTATCTAAAGGATGTAGCTTTGACATTTAAACCTGCTGGATTTGGCCATGTGTTCAAGAAACAGGTCCTGAATGAGCAGCAATACTCTCCCTGTGGGGTGGGCACAACCCTCGCTTTCAGGGGTAACAGAACCAGGACCAGGACTGATGATGGCCACGGGAACAGCTGGCATGGCCTGGGATGGGAGGGTCAGGCTGCCACCTCTGCCTGCCCTGCCTGTGCTCTCAGCCCATCAGAGGCCCAGCTTGTCCCTTCATTAGCATTGTCCTCTGATTGCAGCAGACTCCAGCCAGAATTGTCGTGGCCACATCTTGGCTCGTGTCTAGCACACTACCCCCTCCCCAAGGTGTCTCTATCCCCCTGCCTTTCTCCTCCTGCTCCACTCCCACCTTGCTGGCAGCAGCAGCAGGGATTGCAGGCTGGCCTTGCTTGGCTCGACCCCTGGAGTGGCAGAGGAGCCCCCAGCAGCTGCTGCCTGAGGTGGAAGCCTCGGATCAGGGACCAGTGGCAGGAAATGCTGTAAAGCAGAGAGTGTGTTGAGCATCAAGCAGGGTTTGCATGCAGGGTTTTCTGTACGTGTGCCTGCACCTTCCTTTCCAGAAGTCCTTGAGGCTGCAGCATGGCCTGAGTTGACCTTCAAGAACATTACCTGAGGAGACCTGTAGGATTTTCTCTCTTGCCTTTTTTTTTGAAAAATAATTTTATAAACAAAACAAAGCAGAAATCATCATATGAATTTGAAGCTTTATTTATGGTTTTTTAGTGTTCTCAGGCTTAAAGTGTGGGAATCTGACTCCTGGATAGCTGCTGTAGTTGTTGCAAGTTCTACACCTGACAGGTAGCTGCAGCCCAGTTAGGCAAGGAACATCCTAGTGAGAGTGGGAAGATGGACTGCAGAGAGTGGACTGTGCTCAGTTATGGGACAGGGCTTTTAGGTTTTGGTGGAGGAGGGGATGTGCATGGTGAGGAGCAGTCGTGTGGTGTGCTGTGCTTGGAAAACCAGGTGTGGAGGAAAGGTGGATCTGATACAGCAGTCCCTGACCTCAGAAAATTCAGTGGGGCAAGTGCCACATTTGATGCCCAGAGAAACTGATGTGATTTTAGAACAGGGTGGGGAGAGTCAGCGATACTTGTTTTTCCCCTGGTATTAGGAACAATTTGAAGAGAGCAGATTTGCTGCTTCTCACTTCTGTGTGATGTATACCTTTCATTTTTTATGCTATTTTTAAAATGAAAAGTGACTTTAGCGTACCAAGATGCTGTTGGCAACGTGAAAATGAATTCATGGTAGCAGTGTCAAGGTGGGTGGATCTTTATTGTGTATTTTTTCAGGCTGGTCTTTATTTCATTCCTCCCCATGTAAGAAACAGATTTTCATGGAACTAACAGAAATGCATCTGTCCTGGAGCTTGGAGCTGTAGACGGGGAGTATGATGAGCTTAATATAATAGATGACTTTGGGGTTCAGAAAGTAGTTGTGATTATATGTATGTGCTTTTAGTCTTAGTTATGTTTCAGTGTTACAGGGCTAAATTGTGGTACCACTGAAATCCAGCAGGAATTTTTCTGTTTGATTATATTGAGACTCAGCATTTTTATTGTCTATAATAAGTGAATTTTGGTAGTGTGTCTGACTGGGCTTGTGGCCCTGTTGAGGCAGCAGTGTGGACTGTGCTTCGCTTTATAGTGATGACACACCTCCTCAGTCCAAGGCACAGAAATCCTTGGCAAAGTTTCTTATGCCTGTGTTACTCTGCTAAGCTTAGCACCAGAGCTGTGGTGGCTGTTTGCTCTCGTGTTACTCAGTGGAGAATTTGCTTTAATAAATTCTCAGTATGCAATTAAGTTACTTTGCAAAATTCCTCTGAAGTGAGGCAGCACTCCTGTTATCTGGAGGAGATTTTCATTGCTGAGTTTGGGGTAGTGACTCAGTAAAAGTTATCTGTGGAATACTAAATTTGGAGGCGTAACCAGGAGGTTGCCATGATAACAAATATTAGAACTTGCTTTCTGGGAAGTGCTTGTGATTTTTCCATTGATGGCCATTAAATGGCTCAAGGTAAATGAAACTTTTTTTTAGAACTAACATGGTCTCCATGTGCTCCTCCAGGGTTTTGGAGACTTGCTAGTGATGAAATGAAGAAGGAAAACCCAAATTAGCCCCAGTCATGTGAAGACAACACCCCCTTTTTAATGATTCTTCATATTTTTGCCATTTAAGTGTTTGTTTAACTTAGCTTTCATGCATCTTTCTATGAAATATTTACCCAGTAACTGTTTGTATAAACATGTTTAAAATTCTGTATTGATTTTTTTTCTTGGCACTTCTAAGAAATTTCCTGATGCACAGCATGATCACACAATTACTGGTAGAGCTTTTATTGTAAGTGGCCTAAAACAACTCTGTATTTATGTTGAAAATTAGGACTCAAACCCAGAAGCTAAAGGATAACAATACGATGTGTTAATTTCTTACTCTCCATAAATTGCTTATTTATTAAAGTCCATGTTCTGCAGCTTAGTTTTTACAAAGAGAGCCTTTTTTACCTTTTCAAACTGCCTCTGAAGTTGGTCCATATCTTCTGTTTTAGAAAAGCTGCTGTTTCCATAAATCTCTCCTAATGTCCTTTAGCCTTCCACACCCCCCTCC
>VXBX01004851.1:0-54894 GCA_013400415.1 Scytalopus superciliaris | reverse complement strand
TGAGGTTTTGATTTGCTTTGTGAATGACACAATGATCTGGTAATGGGAGCCTAGAGGAGTGAGCCAGGGACTTGCCAATCTTTGCTGGGGATGTTTTCTTCGTCGGTGTCCTGCTTTTTCCCTCCCCTGCTCTTGCTTTCTCGTGTGCACACCCCCCCAAGCTACCAGCTCACCTCTCAGTTTCACCACCTTTGGGATTTTGATGGGAAGCCTCCTCTGAGTGCTTTCCAGGTTTAATGTTCGCAAATCAAATAAATGTATAATAAAAATCACTCTTGCCCGAGTCTTTGACTCGCTTAATTTTTTTTTTAATGGAGCAGAGTGGAGGAAGAGACCTAAAATAATTTTTAACCAATTAGTGATGCTTTTCCTGAACATCCTCTGTGTTCAGGCAGCTTGAGGAATACAAGTTAAAACTGTGATTTCGGTCTTACTTTGTTTAATGGCTGGAAGAGCTTTGGTTTGTGTGTGTTTCTTTGCTTTGTCCCCTCTGTCTCTCTGTCAGTCTCTAGACGGGATTTACTGAAGTACAAAACTGGGCTTGTGATATTCAAATCAGGTATGTGTTCAGATAAGCACAAGAGTCATGGCTAAGGATTCTTAGGTGAAGAGGTGAAATCATTGAATCAGCTTTTAGATGCTGTCTAGAAAAGCCCATCCTTGTTCAAATACACTGGGGTGTGGCATGTTTGGTGGTTTTGGTTTAGTTTTTATTTTTCTTTGTATTTGTAGTAGACGTAAAATCTTCGGAGCATTAAGTCATGCTGTTTTTATAAATACAGGCAGTGTATTGAACAGCCTGATTTTCAGAAATACTAATTGTATTAACTTCAGATTGAGGAGTATTTGTAGCTACCTCCCTTCTCTAAGGGGGAAGATATTAAAAAAGTTGCAGAGGCTTATTAGCTTAAGTGCCTTGTTAGCTGCTTCTGCTATTTTCCATCATTGTGTCAAGGTAAAAATTACTTGGGGAGAAATAATTCTTCTAAGCATGCTTAATTCAGTTCAGTGAATCTGACACCTCCTCTGTCATTTTTATTTATTTATAAAAATGAGAGAGAGTTGGGCACTTGTCAAAAGCAGGGAAATACATGATGGTGCTTTCTGCTACGGGAATATTTTGTTTTGGTAAAATGTTGTAGCTGCTTACAACCTTATTACGGAAAAGAGTTCTCTAATTGTATCAGGCATCTCATGGTAGTTTCAAGTCCTTGTTCTTGCACCATGAGGTAGTGGAGATTGCTTTCACTACAGCTTAAGAAATCACTTTACATTTTCCTGTAGTTTATATAGCTATCCTTAAAACTGCTGGTTTTAATGAAATTTCATTTACATCTTCTCCCGTGGAGACAGCTGTAGGTTAGGACTAGCCTGACTAAGCTATGCCAAAGGTAGGAGTAAGGAGTTTTTTACATGCTGATTAATTCTCTTTTGCTCCTTTGGGAATATCTGGTATTGCTTAAATTGATTGCTGTAAGCAATATGGCAACATTTTTGACCTTCTAAACTGAAATTCAGCAAAAAAATCCCCAAACACCAACGAACCCAAGAAAAAGATAAACCTCTGTGTTTCAGTTTTACATAACCAGACAGTTGAAATACAGTGGTAAAAAATAGAGAGGTGTCATCTTCTGCAGTGGTGGTGTTGGCTGGTGATCTCAAACCCTTTGGCAGAGATGGAATCGGAGAATGTGGTACTTGTCCATCCCCTGCATAGAGAAAGTATTGGGTGAGAATCTGTTTTTCTTTCTTGGTAATCTGACTTCTGATCTCTCCCATGGCCGGCTTTGTGAATCAGAGCACCCGTTCCATGCCTTCCTTAGGTGTTTCCCACCTGCGCTGTTGTGTAACTAAAGACAGGGGCAGCTTCCAGTGCGCTTATTTTTCTGCACAGCTTTGTGGGAGGCACTAAGCCGAGGCTGCTTGCTGCTTTCTGAAGTTAAGTTACAGATGTGTGGGGTGCCAGGTGACCAGGAATTGTCCTTGTGGGGTTCCCTTTGTTGCTCGAAGGCCAGACGGCTCAGCCATCCCCCTTCGCCCCACCTCCAGCTCCCTCTCCCTCCCTCCCCATATTCCCCCAAGATATGATAATGAAGCAGGTGCCCTGTATTGCAGCTCTCGACGAGCGTGAGAAACAGCAGTAGGTTTAGAAAAGCAGAAGCCGGGGAGGAGGAGGCATTTCTTCTGAACCTGTTGGCAGTCACGTCAGTCAGGGCCATGGGGTCTTGCCGGCGCTCGGCGCGGCCGTCCAGCTGCCCGCGGAGACGAAAGGGGGGAGTGGATTTGTCGTGCCCCAAATTAGCCTGTTGTGACTGTGGGACCCATGTTAGGGCTGTGCTAGGCACAAGAGTAGCAGAGCTGTGCAGCGTTGGCCTGGTATGGATGAGCTGAGCTCTGGAGCGTCGTCTGGCCATAGATGAGCCGAACTCTGGAGTGTTGGCCAGGCGTAGATGAGCCAAGCTCTGGAGTGTGGGTCTGGCATGGATGAGCTGAGCTCTGGAGTGTGAGTCTGGCATGGATGAGCCAAGCTCTAGAGCACTGGCTGGCCGTGGATGAACCGAGCTCTGGAGTATTGGCTGGCCGTGGATGAGCCGAGCTCTGGAGCGTTGGCTGGCCGTGGATGAGCTGAGCTCTGGAGCCTTGGCTGGCTGTGGATGAGCCTAGCTCTGGAGCAGTGGGCTGCGGGTGACCTCCCCACCGGGGAGCAGCCCCAGCAGCAGCCCCAGCCACCTCATTGAGATTCCAGGCACAGGCAGTGCCTCCGCAGCTGTACGCTGGAGGCGGCGGCCGAGGAGGCATCCAGAGAGGGGCCCAAAAAAATCATCAAAGAACCGGCCCCTTCACTGCGCCTCTGAATAGGAGGCAGACAAACCAGAGGTCCTTCTCTCTCCGCCAGCGTGTTGGGAAAGACATTAGCATAACCTCTTTTTCTTTCTTTCCCCCTTTCTTTTTTCTTTCCCCAAGCTACCGAAAACCTGGCACTGTGTTTAAATATCTTGTTCTAACAGTTTGTCGAGGGGAGCGAAGAGTGGTGCACCAGCCTGGTGGGTGTCTGTGCAGCTATTTCTATAAAAAACCGAACATATTTGAGCTGAGAGTTTTCATTCGGGTCACCCTAGACTTAATTGTTTGGTGTCAGGTTGTTAAGATCCAGAATTAGCTCCCTGGCTTGGAAGGGGCTTGCTTCCGAGTGCTTTAGAAATGCAAAGGCAGGTTTTCAAGCCTGCTTTCTTTTTCCAAATCTGTTTTGATTTCATCTGGTTTTGGAGCAAGTGGACACTTACCCCATTTACTCAAGCAGCAAAAACTAACTGTAAATCCCCATCCCACCCTTCAGCACACACGAGATGGCAGCTCCTGAAAGCTTCACGTCTTTAAGGAAACTGGCATCTGTTTTGGCGAGACCTTATTAGGCCGACAGGATACAGACCACTTCTCGGGGCCATTGAGGCTCAGAAATGAGTCATTCTGCCTTTGACTGGGGGCACATTAACGCTGCGATTGGCATAACTTTCGTGTTCCCTCGGACAGGAACTGGGGCTGTACAATCAGGGAGTGTCGTTACATCATCGGAGCGTGTGGGAATGTAGAGAAGGCTTGCATAACGCAGAGGCTCTAATTTTTTGGAGTGTTAACCTTAATTGCAATTAAAGGTGGCACTTCGATGCTCAGAGCAGAAAGTTTAATGCTTTATTTAGCCATAGATTTGTGGTAGCCACTTCGAGTGCAATTCGTGTAAGTGAGACTTTGTTTTCAGTCAGGGCTCCCGGGCTTCTTACTTGGTTACTTTGGGCCATAAGAAAGTTAATAGTTGGTCCAGTGCTTTTGTAAATATCAAGGGTATCATTGGATGCTGACTTGGTTAACCTAATGATTTTTTTTTTTTTCCAAACCATTGGTATGTATGAGTTGATTATAAAAAAAAAAAAACCAGAGGCTTCTTAAACATAGTCTGTTCTGAATTAAAGGGTGTGGTGTTGGCTTTGAATGAGCTTGATGCAGCAACAAGCATGCAGCAGTTGGTAAATAAAGATGGATTTTCTTTTGTTCTGCTGGTGCTTGCTGCTCATTATTCTCCACTTACCCCGTGAGCTTCCCAGGGAGTGGCAGCTGTTTCTGATGTTAGACACTCTATCAGTGGTAGACAGCTCCAGATTCGGTGAGATACTGTTGTGGGGAGGAGAGGAAAATAACCTAACCATGCATTATTGTAAATCCTCAGTAGAATTAACTTTTCATGAACCAAAGGAGTTTTGTGTTTAACTTTTTCTGAAATATTCAGGCATAAGCGTGCTTTGCAGTATGCATTACAGCGAAAAAGCTTTTCTGGCATGAGATGGATTTACATTCTAAGTGTGTGTTAAGTATTTTAATGTGCAGTGTGTGGGGGCAGACACAAGGCAATAAAGGAAAATCGGTCTATAACAATCTTTGTGTATGTTTCCAGATATATACAGTTTGGGAATCTTTGCAATTTGGAAATTGCTTGGAGTAAACAGAATGGTACATAAAGATTTTAAATAATAAAGCTAGCAAGCTACAGAGGAGTCTATTTGGTTCCAGGATTTTATATGTAGGATTTATAACCCATGCTTTTGCTTTCCTGTCTCTGCAGTGTTAGCATTCTGTTACTGAAAACAAAGAAGGCTCTGCCAGGGCATTACACAAGCAATGAATCACAGAGGAAAAAATGTTTTGCTTTGTAAATTGTTCACTTTTCCATGGTGGATCTTTTTTTTTTTTTTTTTTTTTTTAGTGTTGTCTGATTGAATTTGCCACACATGCTTGCACTTACTGTACTCGGTACGATTCTTTCTAGTGTGACTACGTAACTGCCAATATTAGTGACTTCAAGTAACTTTTTCCTTGTGATTCTTAAAAACAAAACCGCAACAGGAACATAAAACCCAGGGCAAAAATTGAAACAGCTCAGTTCACTCCTCAGGCATGATAGCTTGCTGAGTATATCGGAGGAAGGAAAAGGTGTTGATGTTTTTCAGACAACTTTGTCCCAACAGTTCCACCTAATTATTTTTTCGTTGTATTGACAAACTCCTTTTCTGCCTAAAGCATTCAGATTTGCTGTCATGATTGATGTGGTCCTCATGGGTTGCAGGCCGTTTATAGTGGTTTGACTAATCATAAAAATATAAACCTGTTTCTTAAGAATATGCACTTTGTACAATTTTTGGTGACTGTGTTGGTGAATATGTGTGTCCACACTTCTGTAGAGGAACTGCAGTTTGCTCAGGCTTGAATGTAAAATTATTCTTGGAGATTATCTATTTGGGAAGTCACACACCAGGCAGTGTCTTGCCACTTTGCTTCAAGATGCACAAGTACAACCTCAGTGTGTTATATAATAAAAATTTATTCCACAGATGCTGCACTGTGCCTCATACTGTCCTTGGCAAGAGCAATAATCAATAATATGTAGGCTTCCATGTTACAGGTTTCATTAAGCTCCAGACACATGGAAAAAGAAGTTTAAATAAAATTATTTATTTATTTGCGAATTAAAGGGGTGGATCAGGAACTAGAACCAGCTGAAGCCGTGGTTAAGGGAAGATCCAAGTAGAACGATCCTTGCAAAAAGCCTGGCAGCAGTGAAATCCTTGATTTTTCACACAGAAAGAGTGAGTGTGGAGGAGGATGCTATATATGTATGGAGTGCACCATTTTAAAGAGTGTGTGATTAATCCTGTTAGATGATGTGTTTCTATCAGGGAAGCAGATCGGTGGGATAAAGCTGTAAGAAAGTATGAGAGCCAAACATAAGCATCTAATCTAAGAGGAAGAGTCTCCTGTGACAGTACAGTGTAGTTTTGTGTAAAATTATGCATACTTCACTGAAAATAACCAGATAATAATTTCAGAATCTTCAGGAAATAAATGTCCCCTCTGTAAATGCCAGTGGGGAAGATGTGTAGCATAAATCAGAGCGTAAGGGGAGTGGAAACTCTGTCTTATCTCTGTTCAGATTATTTTGTGTCCCACTGAATCTGTATTTAGTCCTAAGTGCAGGTATGATAAGGGGTACGTGGTGGTTCCTTGGTCTTCTGGGCGTGCTTTATGCAAGGGAAGAAAATACCAACGAGTCAGGTGTGTAACAGTGTATTCCAAAATCGTGATAGTCTGGGCAGCCACCTCCCTGACCTGCTTACCTGGCAAACCTCTAGTGAAGAGCTGGGCTTAGTGTGCCATGTATCTTCTTGTCCCTGTAGTCACATCTGTGGTGTAATAATAATGAGATTGGAGTAATCTCACTGATCTGGGCTGAGTTGGACTGATAATTTAAATGTGGAAGGCTTCATAATCTCCTACTGATCCCAGAAAGTTTTCAGCATTTAATTAAGGTCAGAATTAAAAAGATGATGACAACAAAACCTTCTACATTTACCTCCTTGCTTATAAATGTTAAACCATGACAGGTATAGGTGAGTCCTGAAATTCCTGGGGTGATGATGACACCTTTGTAAATCCCTTATAGGTTAGCATAACACAGCAGTAACAGATGCCTCTAAAAGAAACACTGAGAAGGTTCTTTTCCTCTCTTCTTTCTTGCCCCATACCTGTTTCCTTAGTGCAGATGGGTGTTTTCTGCAGACGTGGCCTCTGCAAAGGTAGCTCTGTGCAACTCACTCTGACAGTTCAGTAACTCTTAGTTTTTTGCTTTAGATTAGAAAATTAAAAGCCCAACAAGGACTAAACAGGTGAAAGCAGCTGGTGGGGGTGGGTGTGCCTGTAGCAGCATGGTGTGGGCGTTGGGGTTGCTTCTGCTTCTGTGTGCAGGAGAGAGCGGGATGAATGTGAACAGAGAAGTGACACAGCTGGTGCCCAAAGCAGGTTGAAACTGCACCGCAGACGGAGAGGAAGGAGACAAAGCAGCTGCAAGGGAGTTCCTGGGGCAGGGTGCACTTCGCTGGGAGAGAAATTACTGGCAGAGGAAAGCTGAGCAGCTGGAAAAGAGAGTGTGAGTGAAGCCTAGGAGAGCAGCAGAAGGTTGCCAGGACAAGTCTGGTGAGCCTTCTCCTCTCACTGCTCTCGGTGGTGGTTGAAGAGCTCACCAGCAAATGAACCTGTGGGCGGTGGGCACCAGCCACTGCAGGACAGCACCACAGGGTGCACAGCTGTGCTGCTGCTGCTGCAGGCTGGAAAAGGAGCTTGGCTCCTGGTGTGCTCCCTTGTCCTCTTCCCAGTGTTGAACAAACAAGTGAGAAACCATACTGAAGGGAGCAGGGTATAGCTGATGCCCAGCTGTGGGTACTTTGTAGTGACAATTTGTTTTTAAATTTTTTAAAATCAGTTGTTGAGGTGATCGCAGTTGGAAGCGTGGCCAGTACCGTGATTTGAGTAACATCCTGAAAGAGATTTTTGTGATTCAGTTGAATAGAAACATTACTGCAGGACCTTGTAGGATGTAGAGGGGCAGCTTGGCACCGTGAAAAGCTATTCTAGGTTCTTGAGAGTCTGCCTGAGAAGACCATGCTCTGGTTAATAAGCAGAAAAACTGAGATATATTGACAGTCATCCAGAAGAGCCACAGGTGGAACCTGCTTCTTCCTTATCTGAAGACCAGCTGAATAAATCCAGTAAATAACTGAGGTTTTGATCAACTCTTTTATTTTTATTATACTGCTGAACAGTTTGAATGTGGCTGTAACAAAGTCATGCAGCTGTCACCTGTGCAGGTTACTCAGATGAGCAGTAGGATGGTGTGAGCAAGGGATATTTTCTCTGACAAAAAAGGTGGCATATCTTCCAGGATAGATGTTTGTTTTCTTCTTTGTGGTGGCTATACATCATCCAGTGTTTTTCCCTTCCTATTGTGATATATCATCTCGTGTTTCACGCTTGATATGTTGTGAGAGGAGTGAGTGATGTTATGTAACATAAGCAGAGAATTATCTTCTTATGGTCTAAAAGTGACTGTTGGTTTGATAAAGCAGTTGACTAATTAGTAAATTACCCATTGTTGTTTAAAATACTTGCGCTGCAAAATGTAAATGAAAAAAATTTCTCCACTTGTCAGTATGAAAAATGACAATAGCAAAAATAATACATAGGACATCTGCTCTGATTTTTTTTAAATTTAAAATGCATTTAAGGCAGATGTTGCAGAATTTGAATGGAAATCGGAGTAGATGGAAGAACAAAACATAGCTGTTTACCTTCTATGAAGTCCCATTTTTATGGTTAACATTGCTAACAGTATCTGACTCAGTGCCTGTATTTTTCCACTGTTTGTATCAGACTGAACTGAATGTTCTTAAAACTGCTGCTGTCAGGATGACAAGTAGTTTCAATATTAACAAAAAAATTATCGGTGAGTCAGTATTTTAGGATGTTTTCTAATGTTCTCTCCCTTTGCCCATCCTGTCTTTCCAGGAGAGTACATCAAAACATGGAGGCCGCGGTATTTTCTCCTGAAGAACGATGGCACGTTCATTGGCTACAAGGAGCGACCACAGGATGTCGACCAGCGGGAATCACCTTTAAATAACTTCTCAGTAGCTCGTAAGTGTTTTTACCTGCTCCCTTGTCTGGTTTGGGGGGGTCTGTGTTTTCTTGTAGTCATAGCTGGTAAGCGGCATCTGTAGCATTCAGGTCTGCCCAAAGTGATGTATCTACACACTAAACGTGTTTATTTGAGATGATAAAGCCTGCTGTTTTTCTCAGGAGTGACTGTGATGTGGAGGTTGGATGCTCTGCTGGGGTTTTTTTTGTTTTTGTTTTTTAGGATTTTTTAGTTTTCTACTAATTTACCATTTTTAGTTATCAAATAAAATTAGTTTCTTTGTTAATATGTTGTATGTATGTTATTCAGCAAGTTGCTTTAAAGTGAGAATTGACCCAGACACGTGTCATAGTACTTGGCAGGTAGGCACAGCCAAAGTGTTTCAGCCTCTGTTCTGCCACCAGACCTGGATTCGAGTGGCGTTGACATGGGTCAGTTATTTAATTGTCAGCACAAGAGAATGCAGTCAGCACTAATTTTAATGAAGCACGCTTGATTTTTTTCTTAATTTTGAGCACAAACCCATATTTCTTCTATTAAAGTCAACAAAAGGGTTTGGAAATAATAGCATCTCCTAACCTCTGCACTCTCTCCTTTGCAAACATTTCCGACTTTGCTCAAGTGCTTCAGCACAGGCTGTGATAGAAGACTCTGAAGATAATTTCCTTTTCTTGCTCATGTTTTTAACCTTTTGCTGTATACTTCCAGCTTTTATTTTCTCCTGTTCTTAATCTTTCCTGTCTCATGATCTGCCTGTGTCTCATTCCACCACTTCAAAATAGATCATTGTGGCACCTGTTATTAACAACAGTCTGTTCCGTGTTCCTGGTGACTAGTGGAAGCAAAGCTGTGCAGAGAGAACTGTGTAGGGGCTTTCCCTCTTCATTACAGGGTAGCTTCAAGTACATGGGGTTTGTCTTTGTAGTTGATCATTAGACAGGTACTTAGTTTGGAACACCCTGGTCCTGGAAGAGGGCTGGCAGCACTAGGAATTAACGCAAATATGCGTTATTTTTCCTCCAGTAGCAGCATATACCTGTTCGGACTAATGATGGGAATAAATAGTGGACGTGCTGTTGCCTGGTGCCTCTGTGCAGGATGCCAAGAGTGCTTTGGGGCTTTTTGTCTCGTTTTCGAGAGAAAATTGTCATAGTGTTTTCATTTCAGTAATGACACGGTACTTTCCTCTTTAGACTGGTATCTCCTTACAGATCAAGAAGGTAAAGAAAAGCAGCAGAAAGCCATTAATTCATAAATTAATTCAGTACTTGGTCTATAGCCAGAGGCTTTTAACAAATCCACTTTCTGCAGGACACTTCCATCCTCTTGCTGCTAACTGCATTACTTGGGCAGCTCAGTGTTAAGGAATAAAAATGCCTTCTCTTTGTTCAAGTTGCCTTAAAAACGGGTTAACTTAAATAGGTTTTCACAACAGGAATATAGTGGTTTTTTTGGCAGATTGAGCCCATCAGTCTCAACGTTTATAGATAAACAGGTTTGTTACCATGGTATCGGAGAATGGTCGGAGAAGACGCGGCACGTGCCTGTAGAAAAGGTGTAGCCCCTTAAGAGGCACTGCAGACTGGGTGGCGGCTGGGAGGATGTTCTAGCAGTGGCTTCTGCCTGGTGAACCAATAGCAAGTCAGGAAGGCCTTGATGATTGGAGTGTGGCCCCCTTGCTAGAAGTCATTTTTGTGGGTTTGGGCTCACAGAAGCAGCTGTTCCCCATCAGGATTTAATTTGCCATGTAGGAAGGTGCTTCCAGCACCTGATGTGCAGTTCCCTTCTGGTTGTCCACCACACTTGTGTTGTTTGGATGGGTTTTGCACCATGAGCTTTCCCTTTGAACCTGATTGCCTGATCCTTTCATTTGGGTTAACTTCTCAAGGTAGCATGAGTGAGCTGTCTCTGGAGGGAGGCTCAGGCTGGAGCCCAGGCCTGGAGAAGCCTCCTGCCAATGAATGGTGGGGGGAATTTAGCTTAAGTATTTTGTAAAAATTAATCCTTCTATTTTCTGTTCCTCCAAGAGACCATGATAGCCCTGACTTTTTTTGTTAATTAGTGAACTAGATTTTTTTTTTTTTTTTTTAATGAGATGGCAGGCTGTCTCTGTCAGTCTGTTCTTTGGAAGTGGTCCCATGTCTCTGATTAAAATCTTTACCCTCTTCTGCTGTAAAATAATGTAGGTTTTCTATCTTTGCAAGTAGAAGGAGTTCTTTATGAGTAAGTAACTCTTCTTACTTGCAGCGTAAAATTAACATTGAGTGATTTTGGCAGCCCATGAGAGGTAGGAAATACTCAATTTGTGGGAAAACAGTGATAGAAGATAACAATTGATGGTGACCTGTCCTTTTCCTTAACAGGTATGAAGAAAGTATTAGCAATAAATAGAGTGTGCTTTCCATGTGCAGTCTCTTCCTTCCCCTACACTAGCCTTTTCCTTTCAGTCGGTGAGAGTTTTGATAATACATTTTGGAAAACTTGTTTCTAAGCTCCTCTGGGTAAAGATAGGTTCACTATTATTTAATTTTAATAGCTTTTTCTCCAGCTAATTTTACATTTAGAATGGCCATATATTTGTGTTTGTAATTTAATGCTCTGTTTAAGGAGTTTATTTTCTCTGGAATTAACCTACTGGTGATTTGTTTTAAAAAGCCCCAACAACAAACAAACAAAAATCAAACACAAAAAAACCCAAAGCAAAACTTCTGAAAGATGGTGCCTGAGTGTTTATCTGAGATTTTAAAGCTTTATTTGTATTTGTGTTCTGTACTTCACCACTAATAAGATAGAAGGAATGAAAAAGCCTGTACCTAAAGTTCTGCTCCAGAGCCCCTTCATATGAATAACCAATAGAGCCCGTGTTGTAAATCTGTGAGATAAGTAGCCTTCATACTGATTGTAATCTCGGATTATCATGTATGTTTCCCTATTAGGTTATAAGCCTTTAAAACCATATAGCTGAGAAAAGCAGTATATTGTGAAAAACCACATGGAGGGGGAGAGGCTGTTGCTGTTAGAAAGGGATTATTTCTCGCGGCTGTCAAAAAGTACGGTGGACTGCAGTGGTTTTGTTGTACAGCTGAAAACATAATTGCTCAGCAATATGAGAGCTCCTTTTGGGACAGGACTGTGTGTCTGCAGTGAAGCATTTATCAGAGGGCGTGAAACGGCCAGATTAGTGGCTGAATTTTTTGTCTGCTGTTACTAGTGCAGACACCTCAGTGCAGGTCTGCAACTTGGTGCTCCTGGCTCATGCTGAGCTGTTCAGAATTCAATCTATCCAGTGGTGCTAGCAGAAAACAAGCACGTAACATAATATTCCTGTTGGCCTTTTCAAAGTTTTATTTCTTGATCATTCTTCTTTCTCATTTGCCATTTTTCTTTTTTTTTTTCCTCTTTTTCTCCATACTCTTCCTTTAAGAAACCAAAGCAGGAATGGGAAGGATTCTTCTTTGACATTATTGTTTTAAGTGTGATGTCATATATATAGGGAGCAGAGTTTGACACTTTCATCAAAAGTAATCTGCCTTTTAGCTTAAGTGCTGGGAAAGCAAATATTGTGACATTTTAGAAAGTCACCAGGCTAATACTAAGTGTCTTTCAAACACAAAATGGTAATTTACATTTGAATGCCTTGGTGTCTATTCCTGTTAGGAACAATTTCTCTGTCCTACTTACTTTAAAAGACCAAACGCCAGGAAAGAATGAAGAGGTTCTTTAGAGCAATTTAAATCATTTTTAACAGGCTGCTGTTTATAGTACTTACTTTGTTCAAATGGGGAAATACTTATGTTGGCCTGTTTGACAGGAAAAACTGTCTTCGAAGTGGGTGAGCGACCCTTGGCCCGTATTTGAAATGTGAATGTTTTTATAGCAGAACCCCCAAACGTCAGACCTAGTATTACACAGCATCTGTGTCTGTGCTCTGCTGGAGTGGTGCATGTTGCAGTACATGATTAGAGAAGGCAAGTTTGGTGCTTTTGTGACTTGCCAACTACTGTAAAGAGCTCACAGTTGGGTTTAAAAGTAAGAAAAAACCCCACTGTTTATTTGTTTCATTGATAAAATCCATGTGATTGTCATATGTGGGGAGAACTAAGTGGTAGTTTAAAACTTTCCAGAACCTGTATGGACAGCACTTTGGTAAAGCAATTTAAGAATAAAGCCTTCTGTGTTTCTTGATATGTGCTGTTATGATTGAGCAGGGTAATTAGACAGCATATTGTTCACTAAACAAAACACTTCTGTGTGACATACTTGAATTATAGTGGTTATTAACTGACAAATCTCTATTATTCATCTTGCTGTATGCCTTAAAGATTGCTGGATTAGCAAGCTTAACAAATACCAATGGACAGTGCTGATTTAGGGGAAGAGTGATGTTTAATTGGTCCCCTTCTATGACAGAAAATGCCTTGTGTGGTTTATTACTCTGAAATTAAGTGGTTAAAGTTTAGAGTTCATGGCTAATTTAAATGTCTGCTGCTTCTTCAGACTCTGAGGCATTTGATGTGATTGTAAAGTCTGTTTCTAAAAAGTAAGCAGAACCTCTCAGTTTATTTCTTCATCATATTGTCCTTCTGAATAAGTATGGGAGAACAGCTCTGGATTAGCACGAGGTTAGAAATAGCCTGATGTTTTTTGAGTTTTCAGCCAAATTCAGTGTCTTAGGACTGCTTTGTACAGGCTCATAGAGGACAACCCTGGCCTTAATCTAATCACATTAAGCAGATAAAAACGGGAGGCAGAACAAACAAACAACAGAAAAAGAAGAGTGGCTAAACTGAAGTGGGCGGTTTGGGAGCAGGAGCGAGATCTTTTGAGCTGAATTTATCAGCACTGGGCTGCGCCAGCCCGTGCAACTGCTTGGCTTTCCTTGCCATTCTGTGAGAGAGGATGGAGGTAGCTGCTGGAAGGCTGAACACGGCGCTCGGCTGCGTCGCTGTGCGGAAGTTCTTTAATCTGGGTGAATGAAGGAGTGCCGTTTATCACACTAAAACCTTTTCATGACTCATTAATAAACTTTCTCTTATCTAATTGCAGTGCTTTAGTAGGACGCAGTATTAACCTCAGCGTGCTATTAAAGAAAAATTAGATTTTCTTGTCATGAAAAATGCAAAGTTACTCATTGAAAAGCTTATAATTCCAGTAGCAAATGAGGCGTGAAATATATTGCCAAAAATACGGCGCCCAAAAACACTGACGGTAAATATTTTATCTTGGTGCTAATTAAGAGCCTGAATTTAAAACTGAGCATTCTAAATTTTCATGATAATGAAATTAACCTAATGGTACCACCGTAGCCTTAGTGACATGTACGTATTCTGGCAGATTCTGTCCTCAGCTTGCACGTTGCTGAAGGTGGAGGGTGTTCGTAGCTCTAGCAGTAAGCAGTTTCTTCTTGTCTTCATAGTGCCCTTTTATTTACTTGGAAGTTGATTTAGAATCTAAAGACCAAATATTAGCAAGCTTTTGGTTTCATTAACTGCAAGGAAAAGAGTTTAATGCAAGAAAAAAAACCCCCACATTTATATTTTATTTTTTTTCCCTTTTCACTTGGTTTCTTAATTTGACTGTCCTCCAGCAGGAGCTTCTTAATTAATTAGATTTTTCTATTAATGTTAATCTAAAAAATGTTGTGTTTGACTTATTTCATTGATTTTCTTTTGCTTTTCAGATCTCTTTTAGAGTAAGTAATGTGTACCTTTATTCAGGTGCATTTTCAGGCCCAAATTTGAAGGATAAACATTCCTATGAAGCTTAAAGTAGTAGATGTGATTTAAAAATTAGAAAAAAATATTAATGCTCAGCTCTCCATAGAGCGTTTTGATGAAGGAAGTGGTGACTTTGCATGTAGCTGTACTTACATAGCCTTTTTAGGTTGTGCTTGAATTGTGGCAGTGCTGGAAGCTGTGAGCTGTGTGTCCGTGCAGCATCCAACTGCAGCGCAGCTGTCCCGAAGGCGTTTGGAACGGGGTCTTACCAGGGGGTGCCTTTGCAGTTTGATGTTCCCTCTAGTGTTTGAGGGCTGGAAATGCTGAGTCTAATCTTCCTCAGGTCGCTGCAAAATGACCAAACACACTCTCTGGCAACTCCTTGGAAGCCATGGACAAGGTTTTATGTTGGGAGGGAATGTGGGGGCTTGACTTCAGTTTCAGTGGCTGTGATTGCTGCATTATCAACTGACTTTGGCCGTGTGTTCTGCTCTGGATGACCTTTGGAGTCTGGGACCTGAGTCTGAATGGCTTCTGCGTTATCACATCACATTTCTACTTACCTCTATGGGCAGACCAAATGTGGAGCCTTTCAAAGCAGAATTTGATTTCGGTGCTGCTTAGATGGCTATCTCCCAAGCTATTTATTGGTTTCATCAACACAGTAAATTGTCTCAAGTCTCCTAAAGAAGTACTTACAGAGATTTCTGTGGCTGATTAATCGCAACAGTTTGCTAGATAAGAATAAAGACAAATGATTATTTAAACCTGCTTATGTACCATGACTCTTTCTTCCTTGATTGTGGTAGAGTGCCAGCTGATGAAGACAGAACGACCTAAACCAAACACATTTATCATTAGATGCCTCCAGTGGACCACAGTAATTGAAAGAACATTTCATGTGGAGACTCCAGAGGAGCGGTATGTTTCATTCATATTTAATGCATAAACTCCTTGCTAAAGCAGATGCAAGTGTTCAACATTAATAGCAAGTCCTTTGCTGAAGCTCTTATTTATCAGATGATGTACGTCTGGACTGAAAAGCGACAAATTATTTTTGAGCGCCTCAGTTTTAGTCTGTGTTCCAGCATAAAAGGTACCCTAAGGGGTTTGGTTTCAGAGAGTGGATTTTGAGCCATGTTTGTAAATGAAGAGTCGCTATGTTGGGTCTGCAAAATGGACAGGTGCAGGTGTGTACCAGCACACAAGTAGTTATTTCAGGAAACATAACGTTCATTTCTCACTGGAGATGATGTGGTATGTAAAATGAAGGGTTTCTGGAAGGGTGAGCACAAGTGAAGTAGAGATTGAGGCAAAGTTGAGTTGTACCAAAATACTGACCTTTTAAAGTCTATTTAGACACTTTGTTTGTAAAGGAAAGGTTAGTTGTATCATTGCTGATTGCTAATGTTTTATGCAAATTAGATAATAAAGGTGATAGTTATCTGCTGCAGGTGCAGATTTCTGTTTCAGCTGTTAGGAAACAAAGCTAAGAGCTGCATCCTGTGCTCTCATCGTTGGAGAATTGATCTCTTACCTCCGGAGAGAACAGTTTTCCAGCACAGCGATTCTGCAACTACCAAGTATTTAAATATTTACTCGCTCCTGAGAAACTGAGTTTAAATTATTCCAGTACCATGGCCCTAGGGGAATGGGTATTTTAAAACCATGGTCCTCCCTGGATATGATACTAACACACATTTAATTTGAAGATCAGTAAATTCTACCCAATATTATTTGCTTCTCTCTTTCATAGCGTTTGCATGCACTGATTTATAGAAGGTTCCTGATTATTGTTTTTGATTCTGTTACAATGATCAGAAGAAGGTGAAGTCAAACTAAAAGCAAAGAAAAGGAAACTAGTCCTTGTTTCTTTTAGTAGCCTTGTGATCAGTGACCCTAAAGGGAGTGAATAACAGTTTCCACTTGGAGGAAGATTGTATTTCAGTCTTGTTTTGTTCCCTCCTAGCCAATTAAGTCAGCTTTGTGACACTTTGGGGCTCGGAGTGTTAGTCACCTCTGTTGTGTATTCCTGAGACATAAAGGCTGAGGGTGAAATTCTGGTCTCCCAGAAATCAAAGATACTCACTTCAGGAGGGCCAAGATCTCAACCAAGTCAGTAACAAATCTTAAAAGAGATATGAAGGTAGATATGCCGTAGCTGTCTCTGTGCTTTTAAAACCAATGTTTGCTTTTTGAAAGAGATAGAGAGAGAAAAATACAGAAGTTCTTCTTGTAACCATTCTGAATATGAAAAATATGGCTAGCAAATAAGGGAATGTGTTTGTGATGGTGGATGAAATAGTCTGTGCTGGGAGTATAGGGGAAGTGTTCGAATGTTTGACATTACCTTGCTGCCCCAGACAGGGCTGGATGGATAGTGCATATTCAGGCAAAATCCAAAATAAAAAATGCACAAGGCAGGAAAGTCCTTATGTGGTGCAGTTTTTTATTAGAATCTTGTGTTGGGTACTTTTTCCCATGGACTTTGCTTCCTCTGAGGAATGATATGCCTCTTCCATCCATCACAAACTGAAATTCACCTGTGTTCAGATATGATTTTTTTAAAAAAAGAAGTAAATTCTTAGAACCAGTGTAAAGTAGGACATTAATAAGGATGGCATGGCTGCACTGCAGGTTATGCATTGAGTTGTTTAGCATTGGCTACTGCTGTTCCTGCTGCAGTAGCAAAGTATTTTACCTGGGGTGTCCTTGGGAGAGGAGTTCAACTAGTGCCTAAAAAACACCAACTAAACCACCATGTCCTACTCCCTACAGATACAAAAGACAGTAAAACATGGTGAGTTCAAATAGTCCACTGAATGTGTCTATAACCCCTGTATGTCTTAAAGCCCATCCCAAACCCCTATAAGCCCTTACGAGTTGTATTCTTTATGTTCAATAAATTTGCAGTGAAATGGAGTGAAGGCCAAGAACTTTCACTTCAGTAGTTTCCAAAGGTGTGAAATTTCCCAAAGGACGCTGGAGTGGAAGTGATCTCCATGGGGGTTGAAGGGGTCACTGTTAGAGCACCCGTTGCTGAAACAGCTGTGGAAACTTTATCGTAATCAAGACCTGTGCCTAAGATGAAATGTCAGTGCTTTTGCTGACATTCTGCTAAAGTTTACACAGGAATTGCTGTACTGCTGTCATCATCTTTCCAACACAGGAATAACCTAAGTATGCTGGGCTTTAATACCTTTCCCAAGAATACCCCTTGCCATTAAGATTCGGGGTATGTGCATGAAGAGATGGCATAGTGTCTCCAGGAGTTGGATTTGTGTTTCAGTGCACCATAGAAATGTAGAAGCTGTGTTTAATTGCTTTGTGCTTCATGGGAGTCTTTTGCTTTTTGGTTTTGAGAAGTCTGTTTTTGTTATGTAAATCTCTGTATCACCAGGTCATATCCTTGAGCTCTTGACTGAATGCCTATTAGAAGTTCTGTAGTGTGAAGAGCCTTGTATTACATCCAGACTGGGAGAACTTCAGTTGTCTCTTGTTTCTAGTACTATTAATAAAGATACATGTTGAACGTGGTCTTGAAAATGCATATAATTCATTGTGTCTTCCATTGATTAATTAAAGGACATTGGTTGCTCTGTATTCCTTGGTGATCCTTGCCATGGCAGATGGTAATCTAAAGTCACAAGTGCTGAATGTCCTTGCCTATATTTTGCCAGGGAAGAATGGACAAAAGCCATCCAAACAGTAGCAGACAGCCTCAAGAAACAAGAGGAAGAGATGATGGATTTTAGATCTGGCTCTCCAAGTGATAATTCAGGTGCTGAAGAAATGGAAGTTTCTATGACAAAGCCAAAACACAAAGTGGTAAGTGGGCATAGCAGGAAGAGCTGCTCGTTAGTTCTTCTTGAATGTAGATAAGAAATAGCCATTGAGCCACTTTTGTTCCCATAATAATTACACAGTAAATGCAGCTTCTGAAGGAAACAATTGTCTGAGCTGAGTGGGTACCAGGCAGAGCCTGTCTGGGTCCACCAGAGTTCTGGGTTCAGATTCCTTACTGGATGGCTTTCAGGACCAGCTCATATCTGGGTTTGGTTTGCCTACTTTCCTGTGGTACAGAGCCTGAAATCACAGCTCCTGCAGGACAATGTGACTCTGTAAACTCCTGCAGGCTGGTGCAAAGGTATTTCAGTGGAGTTGCAGGATTTAGGGTGGGTCCAGTGGATTTAATTGCTCCGGATTAAGGGTTTAGGCTGACCCCCAGCTATCCAATGCAGTGTCTGTCAGTAGTGTTCCTAGACCTTGGGTTTTTGCATCAGGCACAACATAGTCTGAATGCACAGGACCAGCTCAGCAATGGCCTACTATGAAAGCAGCGTGCACCAGAGGAGATCTTTGCCCTGTGGAGCTCCTTTAGGTGTGTCTGTCTTCAGCCTCCCTTCACTTCTTACCCCTTGCAGTTTTCTGTTTGTATTTTTGTTTTCCAAAGCATTCCCACCTGTTCTTGCAAGAAAGAATTGATGGAAACATCTCATGTTAATGCAGTGTCTGTGGATTGTAGCTGGGCACTTCCTTGTGTCATCATTTCACTGCTGTCATCTCCATCTAATTTCATAAGTTTGTTTCAGTTTTGGGAAAACCAATGAAGTCTTTCTATAAAAAGATAGTCATCCACCAGTGTCTTCACTAAGTGTGTGTGTTACCCTTAAGTTATGTCAGTGCTTTAATAGCGTTGGGGGTGGCTACTTACATGTCACTCTGAGTTAGAGCTGCCATTAGGCTTCTGGGTCCTTGGCTGAACAGATCCTGCCCTTGCTGAGCAGCTCTTCGTAGAAATGCAATGAGAATACTGGTCAAACATTAGTCAAATGCACATGTTCTTCTGCAACAGTGGCTGTATGTCCCTGGGTATGTTAGTGAGGGTGATTATTGAGGTCTTAACATCAACTGTACTGAACAATTATCAGAAAGTCTCCTCTGACAGTTCTAGGGAAGAATATTGAGGAAGTTTGCTGTTTGAGGGCATCTTAAATTTTTTTTTCCCCAACTGAGGCTTTGGTTATGTAAGTCTTATTGTTGACATGTTGGCCTCTATCATTGATGTGACAGACAGACACAGTCTGTCCTCAGCCTGCAACACGGCTAATCTGTGATGCAGTTATTTGTCTGTGGGTTTTGATGGTGCTCAGTGAAGCACAAGAAAGCTGGTCTCCTAGAGAGGTGGGGAACATCAGAAAAAAAGGTGTGGGTTTAATCCCTGGAGTCAGAGTAGTGTGTGCCTTTTAATGAATGTTTGCACTGACAAAGAGGTCAAAATGTCTGGATTAATAATAATAATAATTGAGTGTTATTTGCACAGTTGAGTGTTGTCATGCAAAAGAGCATTCACTTAATTGAAAGCTTATGGTTCTCCCTAAATAGTTTGATTGATTATCTTTGGGGAGTTTACTGGAATTCATTTTTATGGAAGACTCATTCCTACTCCTGAATTCTACAGAACAAAAGGATTAAAAAAAAGATACGTGCAACATACGTGATGCATTCTCACATGAATGAGAAATTCTGGTTTGAGAATAATACACTTCTTGTTAGTCCGTGTAATTTCTGTTCTTTTTTGTCTGTATCGTTAACAGACCATGAATGAATTTGAATACCTTAAACTACTGGGAAAAGGCACTTTTGGAAAGGTCATTTTAGTTAAAGAAAAAGCAACCGGACGGTATTACGCGATGAAAATTCTGAAGAAGGAAGTTATTGTAGCAAAGGTGAGTAGATGGGAAACCTGGGGCTGTGGTTCACCCTTGATACAGCCACTGGCAAAGTCATGCGAAGGATTCTCGCAGCACTTGTAAATAATTGCTCTGTTAGTGTTTTAAATGGACCCCTGATCTGGGGAACTGCTTTGCTGATTGCCTTGTGCTTGTGTTTCAGGATGAAGTAGCGCACACGCTGACAGAAAACCGAGTTCTACAGAACTCTCGGCATCCGTTCCTAACAGTAAGCATTTCTGCCTCTGCTGAGTGTACCTTGACATCACGGCAAACAAGGCTTTCCCTGTTGTTTTTTTTTTAAACTTACATAATGCATCTGAGAGCTGCGTTTTTGGAGTGGCTGTGTATTTTTATACCCTTCCATTTTTGGGAAGCACACATTAAAATATTTTTTTCAAGTTTTCTGATTCTTGCAGAGCAGGTCCTCAGTACTTTCTGGAGACAGTATTTCAGGGTGTGGTTTGACTTATGGCTCACCCATTTAATGGCTTGCTATCTCTGAGAGAAATATCTACTTCCCTTGTCCTCCAAATGTTTGGTCTCCTTTTTGTTAGTGAGATCAGGGTGACCCTGATCTTCTGACAAACAGGTTCAGGAAGATACAGTGGGGGAAAAACCCTTTAGTTTTGTCTTTGTTGTTTTTTTTAAGCTCCTGGAAACACCTCACTCTGGAATCAGAGCACTGGTAATGGCAGCCAGAGGATAGTGGTGGGAGCATGTGGAATGGGGCAGGGAAGAGCAGGACCGTGCTTTATCCACTGCTTTCTTTTTGGATTGGCTTAGCTGTAAAATGAAACCTTGCTCTCAGTTTAGACTTCCAGTGCCAGCAATCTCTCTGTGTTGAGTTCAGATATCCAAGTTCCATCTCAAGATTTTGTTTCTAATATTTATTACAAGTTGTCTCTGAATTGTTTACAACTGCTTAAACCCTCTAAGAGACTCTGTAGGGTCCTGGTTGTTTCCTTTGGCCAGGTACAAGGGCTTAGTTGGAATTTAGACCTGTTAAGCATGACCTCTGGAAGTAAATATTGGCTGTATTGAGTGTAATCATAAATGTTGACATGTCTAAAACCTGATCCTCCCTTTCTCTGCAAAAACATGACTAGTTTAAAAATGTCACCCCTAGTAATGAAGACAGTGATACCATATGTGATATTTTCTTCTTAATGCTTTCATGAACTCAAATACCCAAAACGAGGGCTGTCTTGAGATGTCAGCTATGAGAACCAGGTTTAGGTTGGATGTTAAGAAAATGTTCTTCACCCAGAGGGTGGTTGGGCTCGTGGGGAAGTGGTCATGGCACCCAAGCCTGATGGAGTTTGGGAAGTGTTTGGAAATACTCTCCTGGGGTTGTCCTGTGCAGTACCAGGAGTTAGACTCGATGATCCTTGTGGGTCCCTTCCAATCAGTATTCTACAATGCTATGGGTTATGACCAAAAATTTTAAGACTATGGCAAACAAGTTGATGTTACTCTTGCCGTGGGAACACATGTGATGGGGCTATACAAAGACACCTTGTGACACTCCATCACACCATCCATCTGGTCTGTTCTTGTGAATTGCTCACAAATTGGTATCAACAGTGTTGCTCAATCCTCTGGCAGACTGTCAGCAGGGAGCAGTTGCAGCAGCAGGGCAGAGACCAGGGGGCTGGTATGTGTAAATATATATGTGTTTCATGTAAGAAAACCTGTAGCCAGTGTGGTGAAACCTTGTGCTCCAGGGTGTGGTTGTGGCCTCTTGTCTGTGAGGTGAAGCTGTGGGAACTTGTGGCCTGAGGAAAACTTCACAGCCACTATTGGTGCATTTTGTGTCACTGTTAATGAGCCAGGACTCTGTTTCACAGCATTATAGGTGCTGATAGCTTCTGCAAGGGATTGATTTAATGTTTAATTAAATTTATTTAATGAAATAAGTTGGCAGTGGATCAGTCTTCAGCTGCAACAGAGAAGTGTAGGTATTATATAAGATTCAAGGACAAAAAGTTCATTAAAATAGAAATTTCATGTCTGTTTCTGAAAATCTATTAAAAGTGCTTTTATAACTGTCACTATGATCTGTCTTCTAAGTCTTGGTTTAAATCTGTTTCAGGCTTTAAAGTATTCCTTTCAGACACATGATCGCTTGTGTTTTGTTATGGAGTATGCTAATGGAGGGGAGGTAAGGGAAATACAATGATGTTTAATACTTTAGGATTTTCCTGTACTACTACTAATTCTGCTTGACATTATTTAGCTATGGTCCACGTTTGCAATTCTAATTAATCCATGTTGTCCCAGTTAAACAGAGATGCTTTTAGGTTTAACTAATATTAAAAATTAAGACTCTTAATTTTCTCAACTTCATTTTTAGAACATAGAGGTTTTGGGTGTAGGTTCCTATTTTGCTTTATAGCAATATATTTTAATCTGACATTTAGAAGTTCAAGAAGGCAAGGGTGCTTTCTAGCTCTTCTTCAGTCAAGTTTTAACACTTTTTAATGAATATTGTGAACATGTGTCTTTTTGGAGAGAGAACTATAAACTGCTAAATACTGTTACAGTCCAGAAGGAAAAATTGGAGTATTAACATTTCTCTAAATCTTGCATTAAGCTGTAGTTTTATTATGTAATTGTAGTTCAGTCAAAAAGAGTTTTTATAATTTTCTGAACATACAAGACTGAAGCACACAAACTGGTTATCACTGTGCATCTGTGAATATGAGATATAATTATCTAATAATTTAATTTATTATGCTTTTTAACACTTTTGGGAACACAGCTGGGTGAGGATGGGAAGGGGGTTTACTCTTAGGTAATAGCACATTCCAAGCAGAATGGCCTGCAAAGTGGGAGTCATAACTCAGAAATATCTAAAGTTAACAAATTACTGTTCCTGCAGTTGTTTTTCCATCTGTCAAGAGAGCGTGTCTTTTCTGAAGACCGAGCCCGGTTTTATGGAGCTGAGATTGTTTCAGCGCTGGATTACCTGCATTCAGAGAAGAATGTGGTTTATAGAGATTTGAAGGTACATAGAGAAATAATTTTATAGGCTTTTGGGGTTTGGCTTTTTGTTTGTTGTTAACAAAAGCAAATGAGCCTGAACTATGAAGAAGTGCTTTCCTGACTGAACTTTATCCTAACTGTTGTTGCAGCTGTTGGGCTGAACTTTATAAGATGTTTGTATGTTTTCATAGTCCAAGAGGCTGTATAAGGCATTTATTGGGACCCTGGGCAGCATTTCAGAGAACATAAAGGGGTACTGGACTCCTTGGGTTTCATTTTCACTTGCCTGCTTAGGTTCTAAGAGAAACCTTGCTGGTTCTTCTGCACAGTAGAACACAATCCTGGTCTTATCAGATAGATGCAAATTCAAACTGCATGAATGTTGCCCTTCCTTGCAGTGTGCTCAAAGCACCATCTTCATAGTACCTGCTTCTAGTTAGAAAATTGCCTAAGCTTCAAGTTACTTGTTTGGTGAGCACAGAAGAGAAAAAAAACCCAACTCAACCAAACAGGATATCTCAGGACACACAGACTTGAGACATTCTTGAGAAAGCTGTAAGAATAGCATTTCTTTTTTCCTTAGAAAAGTTTTCAGGAGAGTATGAGGGGCTACTGGCAGTTTATTTAGGAGTAGTCTAGAATGAAGCATGGTGTGTAATGTTTCCAGGCTTTGTCAAAGTAATTTTGGGATTCCTGATGGGATTTTGTCTCCTGTATCACCGTGATTCCTTTGAAAGTGCACTTTATTCATACATAGTGGAAACTGTCCTGATAACTGGGTGGCTTTCTCAAAAATGAGTGGCCCAGGCTAGGATGAATACCATGTGCTGTGTAAATGTATACAGTGATTCTCATTTAAAGAGCCTCTTTGGAAGTGGTTCCTTATGATTGCTGCTTTATTTGCTATTGCTTACTGGTACAGATTATTTCATAAAATCACTTGGAGTAAAAGCAGGGATGAAGTTGTGTGAGGTGGGGGAATAGTTAATATATGTTCAAAAGAACTGGTGTTCTGTTGGTGATAATATTGTAGAAGCATAAATACAATGTCTGTGTTCTACATTCTTTTTGTTTTCACGATTGGTTACCCCAAAACTGCAAATTAGTTACCTAATGTTCCCTAAAGAACTAAGGAATGTGTTACAAGTGTATATTTATATTATACATCATTTGGCAGCTACTGTGGTTCTGACCCCAGTGAGAATGAGGTTGAAAACTGATCTGCAGAAGTCCATGTCTTTCACTGTTCTACTCAGGAGCGATGTATGTTACATGTAATCATGTCTTTAATTTGAATTTTTCTTCCCAGTTGGAAAATCTTATGCTGGATAAAGATGGACACATAAAAATAACAGACTTTGGACTATGTAAAGAAGGCATCAAGGATGGAGCTACAATGAAGACTTTCTGTGGCACTCCAGAGTATCTTGCACCAGAGGTATGTTTATGTTGGCTGTTGTGTTAAATTATCTTATTATATGCTGTCCGTGATAGCAGCAAGAGTACAGAAGAATTCCTGGGCCATTATATCTTCATGCACTACTAGCTGCTGTTCTATAATGACACATACTGAGACTCCTTTTTTCATAGTGGTCTGGGACATATCTTTAGCATAACAATATGTGATAACTTTTTGTCAGGATAGTATCTTCCATCCACTTCAAAGAGTATTTACATTTCGCTGGAACAGTGCTTGTTTCTTGTATCAGATAATGTAATTAAAGCAAAAATCTTTTAAATCACTTCAAATATTACATAATAGATTACTTGTTTTCCAGCATGTTATGTGTTGTCCTGTTTGAAAGCTGTCACAGGACTTTGCTTAAGAAGGAAAAGTGTTGTCCAGTTTTTTTTGAGGACAGTAAAAGGACAAAAAAAGGACAGACCAGTCTTTTTATGCAGTATTTAGCATGGTATGCATTAAAAGTGCCAACTGCTTTATGACTATAAAAGCACAAGCTATTTCTCAATGTTAATTTGAATGTTCCAGTTTCAGAGGAAATAAATCCAGGGAGGGGATCTCAGTCCCCAAATTATATGTTTTGTGAGGGGGTGGATTGTGCAAAATTATTTTTTTTTTCTTTTGTAAAGTGTAAAATGCAAATGTGTTCTTGCAGCTTTCTTCCTGGAAACACTCCGAGTTGTGCAACACAGGTGGTGTTATAGCTGTGAGTGAGTTATGGGCAGATCAAAAGTGAGGCTGTGTTGTAGGGGATACATGTATACAGGGTGTTTCACAGGCAGACGCTGGTTTCTCTGCCCACGCTCTGAGCTGTCTGGAAGACTCCCTGTATTAGTGGGGCATGGAGCATAAGCTAACGTGGTGTGCCTTGCACAAGGGCTGCTCCCCTTGCAAGGGGGGGCTTTGCTGCCCGTCGTGTTTAGGTTTCCATCCAGCTCAGAGCACAGGCAGAAGCAAGTCTTGGGCTGCCAGCAGCTTAGATATTGTTGGCATAGCCAGGGTGTAGCCTTCTCTGAGCTGGGAGACCTGAGCATTTCAAACCTGCCTCCAGGTGAAGTATGCAGAAGTACAGAGTATGGAAAACCAAAGTGGAGGAGGAATGTTTCTGCTGAGAGCTGGTGTCTTTGCTGATCAGCACTTTTGTGCTCTCTGCTTGCATAGTGGTAGCAGTGTGCTCTTGAGTTTTGTTTGGTTTTTGGGGTTTTTTCTAACTCCCAGCTGCTTTCAAGGGCCTCCAGTCTCTTTGTAATAATGAAGAATGTGGGCACCTGTCAAGTAGCTTGCAGCAAGGAGGTGGAGCCAATCTCATGGTAACTGCCAGCTTTTCCATGGATCACCAGAAGTCTTCAGTGAATCTAAATTGGGGTCCATGCACCACAATTTGAGATTTACTGATGCAGAGGGTAATTAGCAGCATGATGCAGTGTTTATTATTCATAAGCATGGCTTTTATTTTAGCTTCTGTCTTTAAATCAATTGCTGAACTTCAGTTTCTCATCAAGGATTTTTTGAGGAGGCTAAAAATATGTATTGTTTTGGGTTTGTGTTTTCCTAACTTGGAATGTGGGGATTCCCTGTGCAGGCATTGTGTTGTTCTTTCTCTTATTTGCTATTATTTTTCTTTTTAATATTTATGGTGAGTAGGCTCATCCAAAAACCCTGAAGGACAAATCCTTTTGATTAATCCAGTTCTCTCCCTTACTTGCAAATCCCATCTGTGAGCTGGAGTGTTAAATTCTGGAGGCCTTTGTCATCTGGTTGATAGCATGCAAAAAATCTGGAAATGGTGCGCGAGCGATATTCCATGCGTTTAAGGTCAGACATCCTTAAAAGCAGAGGTCTCAGTCCTCTTGTCTGCCTTTGTAACTCGAGTCCAGCACAGCGGCGTGTCTGTACAGTTGTTGCATCGTTGTTTTTAGGTTCATACTGGAATCTCATGCATGGATGACAGTGACTGAACCATGTCAACTTTGATGTGTCAGATGCATCAATGGCTGTGATGTTTACAGCTGTTCTGCCTTCTCTTTCAAATTCCATCTCACAACAGTCCAGAGCTGCTCATTAGGAAATGATGATCCTTTAATTTAAGTGAAATGACCTTGTTACTTCACTGCTCCCCAGCTATCCAGCGTGTTGCAATAAATTGTGGATGAGTGCAGTATCTCTTTGGTTACATTATATTTTTGATACTCACCCCATTGCTCTCTTTTATGCAATCCTAATATGAGGGTATACTCATTGGAATAAAGAACTTTGAAGAAATAAGCATTTTATATCCTGTTTAGAATTAATGGAAGTGAAGGAAAGAGTTGCAGTTAGTAATCTAGTTTATAATATAGAGTATTAATGCACTTACTAAAGTAACATTTGAGGTGTTTACTGCATTTTGAAAGCACCTGTGGCATTTACTACATGCACAACAAAGGCCTTTGTGGTTTTCTTTTTCTTTCAGTCTCTCCTATTGAATCTCTTGCAGCAGTTTGAAAAATAAAAATAAAAACTGGAGGCCCCGTGAGTGTTTTATTTTAGGCGAGCTCAGTGTAGGGGAGTGCGAACAGGAAGCGCTTACTGAGCGGGGTGACCGGGAGAGCGGTGACTGTGCTGTCACACAATATCTCCTGTGAGCCGAAGGGCTGCGATGCCTCGGGAAGGACGGGGCCGGCTCCTGGAATCCTGTCCGGCCGGCAGCTGTGCCGGCCGTATACATATACGGGGCAGCTGCACAGCCAGCTGTCGTTTGGTGTGAATCATACGGCCGGGGATGCTGTAAATAGACCAACGTGGGGTAATCTAATACCTGGCAGCCTTTTGATTTTTACTGCAGGCCCTCTCCCTCGTTCAGATAATTAGGGGGAATAATTAGTGAATACAGAGAGGCAGAGTGCAAACAGTTGTTACGTGAAGTGTCCGATGCTTCTTTTTTGTGTGCAAAACCTTTATCAAGATTTATAAGAGGTTCAGATCTTGCTTTTGTTAAACTTGAGTCAACTTTGTTTGGCTCTTTCAGCTTTTAGTTTTGAGTGTAAAGTGTTCTGAGTCGCAGAAATGTACAGCTCACACAGATGCCATACAGCGGGAAAACACAGTGGTGGTGCAGTTGTGGTTTGTGCTCTTAGCAAGAGTAAGCAGACCCTGAAAGAAGTAGAGATGACAACTAAAACCTGAGGACAGGGTCTGGAACATGAGACTGTTGGTGTCAGCTACAGACAACTGCATAGGAGACACAAAGTCTAGAGGAGTCCTCGTAACATCTACTGCACAGACCACAAAACACTCCCTGCTTCCTTCAGCAACCCACTGTGCAGAAGATCAGAAATGCACTATGGCAGGGCTTCTCTAGAGCGAGCAGGAGGTGTGGAGGGCACTGCTGGGGTCCAAGTCCCTGCATCAGCCATAGCTTTGTTAGGTGGAAGTGCCCAGGGGAAGAGAACTGTGCTGGGCTCCTTTCGCTGCGAGACCTGGCAGAAGCCCACCCAGTGGGTTTGCAGCCCTCTAAGCAGAGGCAGGAGCGCCTCTAGATGCGGGCAGAGGGGTGGAGGGGAAACATTTCCAGACAATTTGGCTGCTATTTTACAGGCTTGCAGACGGTCAAATGTTAGGAGTGGTGTTCTGGCTCTTAGTGTTTAATGTAGATTAGTCATTAAGTATTTGTGGGTGGTCTTTTAGGATGTGCAGAGCCACCCTTGTGGGTGTGCAGGCTGATATGAAGATGGTGAATGTATTTGGCTTGTGAAGGAGCAAGTTGACGGTCCTTTCTCCCCATACTGGCTCCTTTCTGGTTTGGGGTTTTCTGCAAATTTGGATCCTATTTGGAATGGTTTGTGATGAATAAGTGAGAGTTTAAAAGCTGGCTCTGTAATGTGAGAATACTTCTTGGCCTTTGGACTTTCAAGGGTTATGCTTATCATGACCATAATGTGAAGAAGGGTGGAAGGAAGATGAGAAGGAGGCTGCTGTAATGTACCTGCTCCCTTCTTTACCCAGTTCTGCTTACCTAGGGTGGTGAGCATGGATGCCAGTTCTTCTCACATGGATATTCTGTAAGTACTCTGCTAGTAGATTCAGCTGTTGTCATGAAAGATGCACTTGCTGGGGGTAAATTTCACTGCTCAAATTCTGTGCTTATGCCTGGTTTGGGAGTTTCTTCTAAAGCCTTTTCCTTATTTTCCTTACCTTCTGCAGGTTCTGGAAGATAATGACTACGGTCGTGCGGTGGACTGGTGGGGTTTGGGAGTTGTGATGTATGAAATGATGTGTGGCCGCCTCCCTTTCTACAATCAGGACCACGAAAAGCTCTTTGAACTCATCCTTATGGAGGAGATCAGGTTTCCACGCACATTGTCACCTGAAGCAAAATCTCTCTTGTCAGGTTTGCTGAAGAAAGACCCTAAGCAAAGGTGAGATTGTTGTTTAATAGGTGCACTTTTAAGCACTTTTGCCCTCAGAAATAAAAAAAAAAACACAGAAAAATTCTGTTACAGGCTTCACAAGGAAGTTAATAATTTTGCTATGCAGAGGCATGTGTATGAAAGGGAACTGCCTTTGAGACAGGTGACTTAGGAGTGACTATTTTCATGTTCTCATGTGAAATAACCTTATCACCATAACTACAAAATAATTGAAAATGGTACTGCACGAAAGGCTATTGCATGCATGCATGCCAGGCATTTTTCTTTATTTAAAAGTTGAGGAAGGTATTTTTGACAAAATTGTAGTTTTATTTCTAATCTGTTCCAAGTGATCATCCAACAAGATGCAGAAAGTGGATCTACTCATTTATTTTTAACTTTTGACATGAGCTGACACCACAAATAGCGACATGAAGAAGCTTGGGTGCTGAACTTCAGAGTAGGATGGCTGCCATTAAGCAAAACTGTAGCTTGGGAAAAAGGAAGTTAACCCTGCCTTTGGTCATAACAAGTACAGTGGCTGCTGTGGGTTATAAGCTGCTCTGAACTAAATCCTTTAACCTTCTTTCCCAACTGAGACTGCTGTCCTTCTTCTGAATTTTTTGTTTAAATCTGTGCCGGGGATTTTGCATCCTGCTTTGGACAGTAGGTGGTGGTGTTTGTACCAGGTTTGTGGTGGAGTTTAAGCCATCATCTGTTGACTTTTTCTATTTTATCCTTTTGTTTTTATTTGGTTGTTTGTGGTTTTTTTAACTGCTGTATTATTTAAAAAATAACACTTGATTTAAAAACAGAAAAAAACAAACCAAAAAACCCTAAGCCACTAATGGCTAACAAACAGAAAAAAGAACTAGATCCAAAAAGGATGTTGACCTTCACACAAAGATAAACATCAGTTTAAAAACCTGCCATCTTGTCAGCCCAGACATTTTTAAAACAAATAATGTTGTGACTCTGCCCCTGATCTCCTGTCCTGAACCTTCCAGCGTAAATGGGCCCCAAATAGGAAACCTTTCATGTGAGGTGCAAGAGAGTATTCCAGTTTGCTTTCTGGTGTTTGTTTAGTCTCTGTGCATGTGCGTGCACATATCAGGAAAATGGGTTTTGCCAGTACATGGATACTTGCAGCAAGGATTTCTGTCATCACTGTAGGCTATTTCCATCACTATTTTTGATGGAAAATCCTGTTGGGAGGTCTTGTAATGCAAATCCGTGATTTATACTGCTGTAGGATTCAACTTAGCAGTGACATGGGGAATGGGGCACAGTTGCAGCCAGGAACGTGGCCAGCCTGGTACAAGGTGGCAACAGCTGCACCCCCCTCCTGAACCCGGCCCCTGCGAGGGGACCTCCAGGAGAAGGTTGTGTAATTGATGAGCAGCCCCCCAGGCACTGTGCTCTGCGAGCCTGGCTGCAGCCCCTGCCAACAGGATTCCTGTCCAGTAGAGTGCTGGGTTAAATGCAATTGTGACCCTTTTGTAGCTTATTCAGGTGGGGCCTTTCAATCACTGGAAACACAAGCAGCATCTGCTGCAATTTGTTCTTAAAGGAGCATCTCTGATGAACCAAAATGCAGTTTGTTTACAAACAAAGAAGGCCCACTCGTTTCTAATTACGAGATTTTCCCAATGCCAATAATTACTCTACAATATGCTCACTTTATACAAATAGCCACTACTTCACATGTATCTTTTGCAGGCTTGGAAGCAGCACTGCTGTGATCTGTTGGACAGATGATTTTCATGCTGCTGATAGAAATAACTATTGACTAGACAAGCCTGCACACATGTCTTATTGTAATTATGCCTAATTACACTGGTGCTTCTCAAGCTTTTTGGATCATGGACTGTTCTTAAATACTGGTTTGTCACCAGTCACTGTTTGCACAACTTTTTAACTGAAGTTGTGATTCAGCAAATTCTTTGTGCTTTGTGACATTTCAGGGAGCATGGAGAACAGAGCTGGAAGCACTAGGGGTAGAAGTTCTGCATCTTGCCCTTGTAGTGTTAGGTTCTCTTTTCTGGGTGGTCTGAGTGCTGGTGTGGGCGCCTGGCATACTCTCTAGTTGACTCATAGTGAGCTCATGGAACCATATTGACAAAAAACAGCCTGAGAGCTACAAAAATACATTCACTGAAAAGTTAAATAACGTGCAGTAGTCTTGTTGACATTGGCCCATTGACGGTGCTTTGGGGAGCCACTGTATAATTCAGCAGAAGTCCCCTCTTTTGTAAAGCCCCAGGCTGGACAGAAGCTGGTATCACTGTAATGTTGTCTGTGGCAGACAGCAGAACTGACAGCATTTAATAGCTGTTGATGAACTTCATCATGGAATGGAGGAGATGGCCAAAATGAGAAAAATGAAACTGGGAGATTTGTCACTTCTCGTAAAAGCATCATCAAAACTGCCCCCCAAAACCAGTAAAGGTTGATATAATGAAGCTCAGTGATGAGAGTACTTTAAGTTAAATATCAAGGACCTTGGGAATTGTGATCTGTGTCAGTAAATTAAATCTTTAAAATGACCTGTTGTACCTGAGCTCCATGTATAGATGCAGCGTTAGCACTCTGCTTTCAGTAATACCCTTTCAGTCTCAAACTCACAGGCATATGGGGAAAATGTGAAGAAAAATGATTTGCATTCTGCTTCTAATCATAGTTACTTTCTAAATTTGGTCACAGGGAAGTCCATTTTGTAAGAGAAAAGGAATTTTTGAAGTTTCTTTTGGGATTGATAGAAGTTTATTGATCTTGTAATGTGAGCCCTAATTTTCCTAAGAGGGAAAAAATCTATTCTCTAAATATTTCCTGTTAATATGACCTGAAACTCTCCTTTGCTGCTTTGTGACATGGATCAAATGAAAAGGAGGTAATCAGAGCATTTTTTTCCCCCCATAAGACAACAAAGTTTATTATTTTTCCTCTGGCTGTGGAGACTGCAGCTTGTAAAAGTGGGCATGGATCAGAGCACTCCATTGTAAACGGACTGAGTTTAGGTGGGTGGGTGGGTTTGTAATCAGCAGTGTCTCACAAGCTCTGAATCTTGGCAGGGTTTTAGCTTGAGGGAACTTCAGGATGGTTTAATCTGAATTTTGATCGTGTGTTTTCACTGCACGCCTTTAGTGCTCCGTGTCGTAGGTCAGGGTTGTTCAGCCTCTCTCAGATGGGGTTTGTTCATCTGCTTCTGTCTTTGGTGGTGCTGTTGACCATTGCCATTCAGGAAGAATGAGAAGGAGAAGATGTAGCATTTCACAAATAACTGTTCAAAGATTTAATGATTGGACTTGGAAGAGTTAGGGGTGACACTCATGGAGACTGCAGGGGCCTGGAGGTGGTCCCAGCTAAGCTGGTGGCCAGCAGGAGGAGATAACCCTGCATAGCTGGTTCTCTTAGGCAGCAGACTTTGATGCCCTGTGGACATGCAGAGTTTTGAAACTACACATGAGAAATGTCTTGTATTTGCTCTGAAATGTGCCTTGAGTACAAAAGTGTCTCCAGACAGCTCCAGTGTCCTGTGTATCAGTTCAGATGGAAAATGCTCATCAAGTCTTTGTGTTTCACCAAGTGCTTTGAGACAGACTGAGATTTGGCTGTTGTGTATGATAATTTTAGCCTAACTCAGTTCTGTCCAAAGCAATTTGGACAAACTCAAACAGCTCACCCACAGAGATCTAAATTGAAGCTGAGAAAAACATAAAAGACAAATTTGAAGAGATTTTTCTCCTAACTTTCTAGAAACCAGTGCTTTAGAAACTTCCCAAGCTGCAGCATCCTCAAACATGACTCCTTTTCACTACTAATAGTGGGGAGTGGGGATTTTTTTAGTGTTTCTGGATCTACAGCGTTTGTGTCACATGCATAAGGTTAATAAAGAGGTGGGGAGGTAAGGCTCAGCACAGAGCTTGGAGTTAGCTGCATTAGGCTTTCCAAAAATCTTAATCTCTGAGCAGGAAAGCCTCTAAAGACTCTGTGTCCAGGGCTTTGGGAAGAATGTGGCCTTTTTCTTCCAGATCTGGAGTCATCAAATCATGCTGTTCCCAAAGCCAGCCAGAGCTTCTCTGTGCTCATAGTGCCAGTCACAGGAAAGTGATGTAGGTGCAGTTCCCAAATGCTTCCCTGAGGCTATTAGAGGCTTTTGAAGGTAAGGGCCATAGTTAAATATTAGTTTCCACCTTGACTATATCAGAGAAGTAGAAATACGTGTCTGTGTGCTCAGAGCTGGTGAACACCAGTAGCTTTTCCTGAGCTGATTTTCTTGAGCCTGGTGGTAGCTATGTTTGTGCGGTTGTAGGACCAGGTTTGGGGGCAGGGGTGACTCAGACATATCATGTGAAGACAGGATGACAACAGAAGTGGTGCCTAAAACTGTGCCTGTCCTCTCAGATGAGGGAAGTGCACGTGCAGGACTGTAAACAACAGAAATCTGTCACCTCCAAGTATGACAGTCACTTCAGATGGGGATTCGCCCACAGGCAGAATCTGTATTGTGGCTCCTAACACGGCGAAGCACGAGCTCGTGGATGGGATTATTTGGCAGGGCAGAGCGGAGGTGGTTGCTCCCGCTTTCCTGTGTTGCAGCCTGGCTGTCCTTACTGTAGAAACTTCTTAATTAGAAAACTAGAAGCTTGTGTGTTTCTTCTTAAAGATCTGGGAATGGACCTGTGTGCTCAGCACTGTTTAGTTCTACATGGACAAGTATTTTATTTTTCACATGGACAATAATTTTCATTGTGATTCACTAATTGCAGTCTTCTGGTTGGTGTTAGTAGTGTCACTCTTGACTGTGTGTTTATAGACTCTCTTTGTATACATATATTAAAAAAATGTAACACATAAACTTAAAAAAAAAATGTTTCTACATGATGTGGAATGATGGCTGATTGCCCTTGATTTGTAGAGCACAGATATTTGTGATTAAATAGTTGATGGAACTTGAAGGCAATACACAGTTTCATAAAAGTTTAAAATGTGAAAATTGTTTAAGTTTAATATTGATGTTGCACTTTATTAACAATTTTCACTTTTGGATGTAACTAAAATATAGAAAAAAAAGGTCTCTTAAATGTAGATAGAAGTTGAATGAATAACTAGAGTTATTTGGCAGGTGTTTCTTAAGGAGACCAATTTAGACAGAAGTTTAGGTTTTGAGGTTTTTTTGTTTGTTTGGGTTTTAAGAATTGCTTTTTGGCCTCTACACTTCCTGTTGTATTTCTTTGTATACTGTGAATTTCCATAGCTTTAGCTTTTTGAGTCTTATGTATACCATTTTTGGTTCTGTCTGAAGACTTAAATGCACAGAGTTTACCTTTATTTTACAGAAATCTCTTCAAAGCTCTTATTTCTGCTGTATTTCTCTTTATTTATTGCACGTCCCCATGAAAGACAAACCTCCTGCTTTTTCCGTTCTTGCTGATGCTTACGCTTGATTTTTGTCTTAGTTGCCAATTTAATTTTGTTCTCCTTGAGAGGGTCCTCTCATAATAATTCTGGAAAGCAAAGTATATTTTGGAATAAGTCCGTGTCCAAAATAGGAGGTTTCTATCGTTTCCCCATTCACTTTAACTGGGTTTGTTTAATGGTACAGATTTTTAAAAGGTAAGTAAAGCATCTGGAGTTTTTCTTGGCATTTCCCAGTGTATGTGGTTGCCCTTCATGGAACAAAGGCTCGTATTAGATAATATATTCTGCAAAGCACTTGTCCATGGCTGCAGCCAGGCAACCTTCCTACCTGCTTCTGCAAAACACCATTCAGGTGCTTCTTAGCTCACAGTCACTCCTGAAGTACTGTGCAGTCTGTTGACATCTGTGGATAAAGAGGATCAACTCCACCCTCTCCATCGACCGTCATCATCTGTGCTGGGGAAGCAACAAGGAGTCTGGCAGAGATTTGGCAAAGCCACTAGACCTGGGGGGAACCAGCCGAGAGATGATTACTCACAGAGTTTGTTTCTGTTCCCAGACTGCCCTGGAGTCGGGCTCTGTTCCAGGCTGCTCCGCAGCTGTAGAACGTGCTGCCAGGCAGATGGGAGAGCCATTGCCCAGCTTGGTTTGGCCTCTGGGGCTTTAGAGTGAACTTAGGTTGGTCTTAGAGCTTACCTGGGGAAGGAGAGAGTCACCTTTGCTGCTGGAAGACTGGGAAGCTATTGCACTGCACATTTCCTGAAGAATGTGAAGGACCAAACCCCTAAGGTTGCTGTGCCTCTGAATGGAAGAGGGAAGGGAAGCAAGTGTGCACTTTGGACTGTCAGGCACCTCTGCTGCTTGGTGTCTCTGGTACAGCTGTGGCCTCTGCCACAGTGCCTTCTCTGAAGATGGTGCTCAGGCATGGCTGAGGGGGTTGCATGCACCAGGATCCATTCCCAGTCAGCACTGTGAATAAAGTGTCATTGTATTTGACTTTTCCACACTAAACTGTCCTCCAGTGCTGTCCCAATAGCGTCGTGCCTTCATGCTGCATCCCAGAGCATGCAGCGTCAAGCTGTA
Organism: Scytalopus superciliaris; assembly: GCA_013400415.1. Classification (NCBI taxonomy): domain Eukaryota; kingdom Metazoa; phylum Chordata; class Aves; order Passeriformes; family Rhinocryptidae; genus Scytalopus; species Scytalopus superciliaris. The sequence continues at coordinate 19,585 of VXBX01004851.1, read as the reverse complement.
AGAATATCACTTTAGCACAGCTTTCATATTATCTCTGATACTCAGAGGTATTTTGAACCAAACCCCTCCCCTCTATCCCCAGATCATCATGTATTAGGGCTGAGTGGTTACCTCATGTGGCCCAGAGGATGTGCAGGGCCAAGTGCTGTGCAGCATGGATGAGGCCTGAGTGGGAATATTGGCCTCAGGCTCAGAGAACAGTCCTTGTCCCTGTTTTCTGTAGTGGTATAGCTCTAGCCTGGGTCATGTAGAGTCATTATTTCAAGCTCATAAAACAGGGGTGATATTTCAGTTTGCCCATGGCATCAGGTACTGGAGAACAGGCAGGTCCTAGAGCTCAGCGTGGGTGAACATGGTAACACCTCTTGTACTTGAAATCCTGAGCGTCATCTTAACCTTGTTACCTGAAAGTGTCTCCTGCTGATTACCCAGTATCTGTTTTGCTTTCTTCGTCCCTGCCTTTGCTTGCAGATGTGGTTCAGTCTTTTAGAGAACATTTTAACCTCCACAGCAAAATTTAAGCATCTGTTAGCTCAAGACTGCACTAAACTGATTGCATCTATAAGCTGTGTGGACAGTTTTATTTCAGAATAAAAGTGCTTTATCTTGATATACCTCAAGTCAATAAAACACCCTTTGTGCTTTCCTGAAGCCAGGGAGGAGGAAAGATTTGCATACGATGTGATATTATCACTGCAGTTGTCAACTGTTTTCTTTAATGGAAATTTAAATCAGGTTGCATAAATCAGGTTGCGTTAAAAAGCCTTGTCTCTCTTTCACTTCAAAATGAAATTCGGTTTTACTGCTGCCATCACTCTGCTCTAGAAAATTTGTAAGGGTTAGTCACTTGTTAGTGTGGAGAGAAGGGTGTGCGGCTCAAACCTTTTTCATGTAGGATCTGCTGTGGTTCCCAGGACAACATATTTCCTGAAGACCAGGTGCTTTGAATTGTGATCATTATTTCTTTTTCTTAGTTTGCTTGTCTAAGAGAGACCTTTATTCTAATTCTGTTTGTTAGCATGTTTTTAAATCTTCTAGTGGAACTGTGTTGAAGCCTAAAATAGACTAGCACAAAAAACTAAATATGTAGCAAATGCTAGAACTGCTCCCAAATGTATTATATAAACTCAGAATTTCTTCACTACTCTATAATAAAAGTTGTATGAGAAAAATAACTGTACTCAAACATTTAATTACTTATTTTGCCTCCTACAGGTTAGGTGGTGGTCCTGATGATGCCAAGGAGATTATGCAGCACAAATTCTTTGCTGGCATTGTTTGGCAAGATGTATATGAGAAAAAGGTATTTATACAACTGGTCACCCAAGGTGAACTGTAGCTGTAATATACTGAATGTTTAAATTTTGTTGCCCTCTGTAAAGTACACAGAAACACTCCACAGAAAAAGGTTGCATTTTTTTCTAACAAGGCTAAATTGCTTCTTATTTCTTAAAATACTGTAACTGGATTACTTCTGAATTTTTATTTTGCAGTGATAGGAGTATCTCTCAATGAGAGACTTGGTTTTGTAGCTGAATAAATAATGTGTAATGGAAATTGCTTCCAAATTTGGACAGTATTTTAAGCTTTTAAGATGGCCTTTCTTGTGAATTCTTGTTGCCATTTCTTCCTACCAACTGATGTATCCCCTGTGAGACTAGGATTATTGTTGGTTCCTGACCACTTGAATCAAAAATTCCTAGAAGTAGTGGAAGATGGGCTGATTTTTCCTATTGCATTTTTTCTGCCTTTTCATTCTAATTTCAGCATTCAAGACAAATGCAGACAAATGTAGGCTTTTGCATCAATCCAAACCTAGTACTACTTTTTTGTGTGTGACAAAGAATTGAGGAGAAGTGTCTGCACTTCATGGTGTTTCTTACTGGTTTTCCATGAGACCCACTGAGTCTATAGGCTTTCCCAGTGGGAGCCACTGAAGTCAGAGAGCCCATAGGAGTGTTTCATCAGTTATCTATGCCTCACTGCCCCTTCCTTCTCACATAACTATTTCACTCCTCCAAGATGTCCTGCTCTGTGCTCTCATGGTGATCTGGTGTTGTGCTCTCCCATTTGATTCTCACCAGCCACATTTTCATAGCACTGTGAAATGCAGCCAGCTAAAATGTAGGTCTGGTGATTCAATGTTCCCATCTACTTGTGCCACATGATCTCACTCAATCCTTGCCTTTCCCCATTTCCCTCGTTGCCCCATCAGTCCCTTGTGGTATTAGATCTTGTTGGATCTCTGAATACAGTTCAGTTCTCCCTCCAGTTGGTGGGGACAGGTAAGAAGCTTTAGCAGAAACTGAACTCCCATACCGTAGTAGGAGAATTGTCCAGTTCCTGTATACAGCTACAAAGAGTCCTTTGTTTCCTTCCCTGCTTTCACTTCCTCACAGTTCTGTGTGGTTAGAGGGAACTGAAAAATCATAAAATAAGTTTTTGTGCCTTGAAAGTGTAGATAAGATTTTAGACCTCAGCCCTTTCAAAGCGTCCTGTGAGGGAGAGTTGCATGTGGTTATGAGGGCAGGAGGGAGTAGCTTGGAGTTTATTCAGTGTAATATAAAAAGTGGATCTGAATTCCTGTTCTAAAGAGGAAGTTGTCCCCATTTTCACCCAGCTGACAAGCTGAATACTTGAGTATTTGCAATGTTTCGCAGTTTAAGGTAAAAAGCTGATAATGGGGCTCAAATGTCTTGAGTGGAGTTGTTATTTGATGGTAGTCCTGGTTCCCTGAATGGAAGAGAAATCACACAAGCTGGAGGCAATTTATTTATCCTTAGGACTGAGAAGGCCTTCAGAGGTTGTCCCATAGTAGTACTGATTCAGATTTTTCTGGAAACAACCACGAGATTCCGGATGTTTGCATCTTTTAGAGAAAACTGGTCTTGACCTTGCCTTATCCAAGAAGCCTAGATCCTGGTTTTGCTCATGTCCCGTTAGCAACTACATCTGAAATTGGCATGCTGTGTAAGTGAAGAGATTCCAAAAAGTCTGTGAGTAATTGCTGCCTGCATTCTGGGTGGTCCAAAGTGGATCTTGCAGCATTTACCTGAAGTGCAGTCTCATGGATAAAAGCTGGATTTTGTCAGCTGCTGAGAGGTGTTTGTGTGCTAAGCTTGGTTACCCATTGTCTCCAGTAGTGCTGAATATGTGCATGAATATGGGCTTGGGTAATCGAGAACACTTGCTTTGTAATTAAGCGTTTTGGAAACATAGCTTTGCTTTGAATTATAAGGAGTTTTGAATAACTGGAGTTGTCCCCAAAATTTAAAATGTTCATCAGACTCCTGGACGAGTGCTACCTGTTTCTGGTGCAGAGAAAGGTGCGATTTAGTTTGCAGTATTTTGCCCACCAACATATGAAATATATGCAATGAGATTTTAGTCACATGTATTTTTTTTTTCTGATTCTTTTTCTCTCTTAAACCAGTATAAGCCCGCTGGAGTCATGCTGGGCTGCAGCCGTGGGAGGCTACAGGTGGCACCTCTCTGCCAGTTGAACTGCAGAGCTATTGCAGTGACAGCTTTTCAGTAAAGCGACATATTTGCTTGGTAAAGCCAGCGTTGGAGCTTTCTGCGGCTTCCCCTCTGTTTCCAGCTTAATGTTCAGAATTTGACAGCTAGGGGAAGAAAATGTCTTGTGGGTGCATCATAATCTGTCTCAAATTGCGTTTAACAGATACTAAAATAAAAAGGAAAATGATACAGGCGGCGCTAGCCCATTCCACATGTGTTCTGACTTGGGATTGCTGCTCCGAGTCATTCCGATGTGCACAGTTCAGGTGTCTGCTGCAGTGCCCAAGCCCTAAATCACTCCGTGCTGTGCACAGCAAGCAGAGCAACTGGGGGCACTGCGAGTGCCAAAACCACCATTAGCTTAAAAGGACAGATAGAGCTTCACACGTGCGTATGCACAGGCGTTTAAAAACAAACCAAGGTTTGCTCTAAGGAGTAGGCAGAACCTGCTGTAAGGAGAGAGAGAATAGAGTTAAAATGGGAGAGAAAGAATCCTCAGCAGGGTTTTTACATATAGTATGTTGGTGTGATTTGACTGAGAAGTGTTATTAACATTATAATGTGAAGCATTCCCTCTTCAGTAGCTTCGGGGGGACTGTAAGGCTCAGAGCGATTCCTGACTTTGGGATATCCTGTTTCCTTTTCATTCTTAAATTCAGGATATAAAGACCACTTCTAAAGATGATGAATATATACTATAATTGCACCGTCTTACAATAAGCAGAGTCTTTATGTCCCTTAGTTTTTAAAGATTGATTTTAAACAGTGAATGTTTCTTTGTGTTTGGAAATGCTACCATATATATATATATAGATTACATTTCTTCAAGTCTTTACATTGAAAATGAAGGTGCCTCATTGGATTGTTGTTTGTAAGACGGGACAGCACACTGTCAGGTGCTCTCAAAACAGATCAGAAAGATGATCCTGGCGATAGGGAGCTTGAAACTAGTGCTTCTCTCATTTGCCAACTTGACAAGCAAATGATTTTTCACATCCAAGCAGGAGAAGCTGGGAGTGGGCAAGGGGTGTTTTGTACATCCAAGATTTGCTGATGTTTTCCAGGCAGTGATTTCTGTTGGTGTCATTCTTATTTGTGCAAGTGCAGAAGTGCAAGCCTTGGGGTCACGGCATCATTCCAGTTGGAGCAGTTTGCCATTTGCCTTGATAAACCTTTCGCTGCAGTTTCAGATTGGAAGCCATATACTTCCTCAATCACGCTCCTAAATTGTTGCCTGGTGTGGCTCTGTGCTATTAAAAGATGGCCACGTGTAACCCCAGTGGTGGGCGAACAGGAGCCCAGTGCCGAGCGCTGCTCACGTCCTCTGTGGGAGGGCTCAGCACGGTGTTTACATTCTGGTTCTGCTGCACTGTGCAGTGGGGAGGTGAGCGAGGTCTGAATCCCAGCTCCGTTGCCCTCCAAAGCTGTACGTGTTCCAACTCCGTGCATCTGTATGCAGCCAGCTCCGCCATCCCGCTTCCCAGGCACGCTCCTCCTCCAGCCCCAGTCAAGCAGCTCTGCTCCATCTGGAGTTGCTCTTGCCAGAGCTTGCCTAGGTACACATGGATGATTTCCAACCTGTCTGCCCAAGCGAGTCTCAAGAATAAACCCCAAATAGTGCGACTGCTGGTGTAACAAGACGAGGATGTTCACTGCTAACTGGGCTCGGGTTTTTGTAAGCACTCCAGTTTTTCGAAGTTTGGAGTTGACATCAGACTGCTTTTGGGGACCAGGAGTATAAAAGCTTAATGTTGCTGCTGCCTTGGCCTAAATTCCCCTGGGTTAGTCAGTCCTCCAGCACATTTCCAGTCAGAGCTGCATGGACACAGTAGGTCTGCAGGTGAAATTTTGTGGTGAATGTTACAACTCTTGTGGTGATACACAAGGTCAGCCGATTGTTTTGGTATTGCTGAGCATCTCTCTTATGCATTTGCATCCTCCTTAAGCATAAACCTGCCTAGATGCAGTTGACAATTTCCATATAATTAGATATGGAACCAGTACATGCTGTTATTTTTAAACATTTGTAAGTATGTTATTACTTGAAAAAAATTCAGGTTTCTTTGTGCAATCCTAGTGTTTCTTTGTGAAAATTTAGTACTTCATAGCGCTGAAATTAGTGACATTTTAGTGCTTCTTTGTGCAATTAAATCCTAGAGAAAAAATGCCTTTAGTGCCCCATAAATAGGAAGTGCACCCCTAAATAAATACTTACTATATATGCTTACTTCTTTGTGAACTGTAGACTTTTTAGGAACGTAAGCAAAGGCACTGTAGCTTATAACTGTGTCAAATCCTACTTGTTTCAAGCAGCACTGCAAGAACCTCTAAATGGACACTATGTTTTATTCTTGCTTTTCATAGCTTGTACCTCTGTTCAAGCCACAAGTTACATCTGAAACAGATACAAGATACTTTGATGAAGAATTTACAGCACAGATGATAACAATCACTCCTCCTGACCAAGGTAAAGTTTTCCCAAATGTTTCTCACTGTGTTCTCCAGACCACCAGCAATAATTTTCTGTGATGTTACCAAGTCTCTTCAGCACATGTGAAAAAGCATCAGTTTAAACTTGCTGGTTTTCCATATGTACCTGACCAAGAAGCTGGTAAATTGATGGTAAACTTCCCACATGTCTTTCCAGTTTGGGCAATGAAAAACCTGTTTAATAAGAATGAAATTATTTGTAGTGTTGTCTTTTCCAAATCTGCACATTCCCACTGGAAATTAATTCTGATAATGAGTTTCGCACATGTGCATATACACACTGTGTATATGTAAGCAGTCAATTGAGCATGGACTAATGTCCATATTCAATCAAAATATACTTTATTTTCTTGGTAACTGAGCATGTTTGTTGCTCTCAAAAAGCAATTTCCAGAAATTCAGAACAGTGAATGTGGATTTCAGCTGTGCAGCTCCTACCAATTTTAAATGGACATCTGAAGAACTGTGTACATGCACCAGTCAGGATCTGGTGTGATCCCCATTGACTGGGAGGAGATTTAAGGCTTTCCCTTTATTTGTCCTTTGAAGTTGTAGAAGAAAAAGGCAACACTGAAGTTTTCTGAAATAACTGTACCATGCATTATCTTACTGTTTCATTACTTAAAAAGGTAGAAAACATTGTCTGATGTTGTTTTCCTCTTTCAGATGACAGCATGGATTGTGTAGATAATGAGAGAAGACCTCATTTTCCTCAGTTCTCCTACTCAGCCAGTGGAACCGCTTAATGTTTTGCCATTCAGAAACAAAACAGACTGCATTTTGGGGACCTTACTTCAATGGACACTAGAGAACTTTCTATATTATCTGAATTACAAACTGTGTTTGTATTACGATTTAGATGAATTTGTAGGAAGCCTCACAGATTCTGTATTTAAAACAATTCTTTGATGCATTTTTGAGAAGGAAAACAAATCCATTCTTAAAGTATTATGTCAAGGCTTTTATGCTGAATGACCATAGGTTTTTAAGAATATACACCAAAACTGTTTACTTTAGAAATAATTAAGGTATTCAACATATCAGCAACTCTGACCAGAAAATCCCCTTATTTTATTTATTTCATACAGTTCATTATCTAAATATAGAATCTGCACTCTGAACAATTAGATTTATATAGGAAGATATAAGACTTTAGTAGCTAGTGCAATAATATAAGCAACAAAGTGAACAAACTCTGGAGAGTCAAGGTTCAAACTCATTTTGGACAGCAGCGAAACGTCATCCAACTCCAGAAAACCAACTATAGGAACAGCATTAATGGCCTCAGTGAGGTAAATCAAAAAGCAAAAGTTATTTTTGTTATAACATCTGCTACAAGACATTACATATCAAACTGAATCAGTGGGATTGCCACCTCGTACAGATGAGTATTCCATTCTAGACAGTGCATTTAATTATTCCATTTGCATAGAGCTTGGGAATACTCCATAGGATTGGCTTCTCAGAACCTAGAAAATGCTTGATTTACCAATCTAATATGAAATGCAACAACGCAAAATCACCCACTTCCACCACTGTACAGAAATACCACACAGGTCTAAGTGAGAAATCATCTTAATGAGCGAGTCAGCCAGACACAAGTACATTTTGGCACTGAAGTAATGACTTGTTGCCGCTTTTTTTTTTATGAAAAGATATATGAATATATATAAACACTTAATGATTTTTTGCATCATGCCAGATCATTTCTTCTTTCTTGAGTGTGCATTAAAGGTATCAACCAACAGTTCATGGTGCCTTCTCACTCTTGAAGATTCACTTTAACAGTGTTTCCCATGTATAAAAAAAAAATAGGTTGGAACTTCATATGTGTTTGAATAATAATGGTGTTCAAAAAGTGAACTTTTTTTTTGTTTTTGTTTTTCATTTTTAATCTTAGTGGAAAATTCCCCTCACCCTATTTTTGTTGTATCATGTTTCTTTGTAATTTTCATAAAAGCAGTCTTATTCTGTCTCTGCTGCGAATGAATTTATTCCATTGTAGGTTGCGTTCTTTAAATTGCGCTTTTTTTTGTTTTGGTTTTTTTTCATTCTCTTGACTGTATAAAAAATGATGACATGTACTCCAGTTAACTAGCATTTAATTTTTTATTTGAAAGGGAGTATGTTATGAAAACCCTTGCTTCCCCTTTCCATCAGAAACTGCTGTGCTCGCACAGAGAGCCCATCATCTTGACTTTTTTTTTTTAACAACATTCAACTCTAGTATTTTTACTCATGATATGAAAATTTCCCTCCAAATACTTAAATAAAATTGCTTTAACAAGTTAGGTTCTTATTTCTTGTGGTAGGAGCCTTTTGAATTTGTAGAGATGCAACAACTGCTCCAGTTTCTCAAGTTTGACGTGTGTATCGCTGAGGGATTCAGGCTGTTCTGTCCCTCCTCAGTTGTTTCATCTCTGTGCTGATCGTTATGCAAAGATAATTTTGGAAAATGTTTGTTCGAAGAAATACACTCTGTGCCAGAAATAGTTTGTCTCGAGGTGATTGAGGATAGGCTTCATTTTGCTGCCCTCCTGGTGCCAGTGTGAGTGTGTTAGTGAGGCCCTGATCTGCCAAGGTGTTTCTGTGCCATCACTCAGGCCACTGTACAATGTGTAACACTGTGTTTCCTCTCTTGGGATTAACATTAATCACAGCTGGGAGGTGGTTAGAGAAGGCTGGAATGTCCTTTTTCAAAGAAGAATACAGAGAACTAAACAAGAGCATGCAATAACAAATGCCAGTGTGCTTCAAACAGCACAGAAGTTGCAACTGTGGTAAGCCATTAAATACCCAACACGTTTTTTGGTTCAAGGAATAAGCTGAAATTCCTGGTGCAATTTACTGCATGTTTTATGCAAGCAGGGAAGGGGAAAGATCTGTGTCTCTAGAGACTGGACAGCCTGTCTTATTCGGCAAGTCTGATCTTGAAATTGTTCTTCTTCCTTTGCTTCCAAGCCTTCACCCGAGTCTCCAGCCAGCCCAGGGCCGAAGTCCAAGGAACTCTTCTGCAAGTCTACAAATCCTGACAAGTTCTGAACTAACACACGTCGTGCATCCAAATACAGGCAACACGAGTGAGCAAAGGTTACCATAATCTGCCCCAGGAAACTCTGGTCTTTCAAAGGCAGGAGCAGACATGGATCAGGTTGTTCTGCTGAGGCTGATTATGTCTCCAAACAGTATTTTTCTGCCAGTTGTTGCTAATGGATTGTTTTAATTCCCATATATAAAACAGAACTTAAAAAAAAAGAAGCTGCCAAAAGTCTCTGTGAACCTTGGTATTGTTAGCAACCAAGAGCTGGGAGGGCCACACCTGAATGTCATGTCTTCTAGATATTTTCCCTTACTTTGCCAGTGATTATTCAAAACACTTTACCTGTTGTGTCCATAATTGAATGGTTACAGGTGTTACAGCTGTCTGTCTGCAAACATAAAATGTGTCCTTTTTGTCTGAGCACAGAAAATCCTATCACTAAAACCTGTGACCTGAGTGTCATTCACCTCAGGTTCCTTTTCTACTATAGATGCCAGAGACTGCTTAAATCTTGCACGTTCCTTTAGCTCTTTGATTTGAAAGCCCAAAACTTTTCGAATTGTCTTGACAGCCAAAACCTCCTCATTCTTCTGGCATTGAAAAATGTCATCTTGCTCTGGTGTTACACATTGCAGCAAAGATGGTGCATCCCAGGTTCTGCACACTGGCAGTATACGTATGTTACAGCCCAGAAACTTGATTATAAACTCAGGTTGGGAGAAAAATAGGAAGAAAAAACCTGTGGCAAGAGAAAATGAGTAATTTGCAGTTCTCTGTGTGCCTCTGACTGCAGTCAGGAGTTGAGGTCAGCTGAGCAGTGATTGAAACAGATACACTGCCCTGTGTGCTGTTTGGGGCTAAGAGACGTGGGCAGAAGCCAAGTAATTCTGCAAATTCCATTTTATATTCTCTTGTGTAACTAAAACATCCAGTACAATCCCATTAGGATATGGCAGGCTGTTCTCCCTTTAAACTGGATGCAGATAACTGTGGTTTATAGAATTCCCAGCTCTGCACAAACTGTGATCTCTCAGCCCCCCAGTAAAAGAAGGTGCTTTTTCTTAATTTTTTTCCCTGCACTATTTCCCCTCCAGCAGGTGACCTCCACCTGGTCTCCAGCTGCTGCACTACTCTTGGGCAGGCCTTGAGTTATCTTGGCTGCTGTTTGAATTTGTTCCCAGTTTTCCACCAGAGAAACAAATTGTGGCAGTTTTTGGAGGTTTGAGGGCAAAAACTTGACTTGATTGTTTGAATTGGATGGTCTTTGCTTTTACTGGTGGTGAATTTTCTTGTCTGCTGCTTTGGATTGCGTTATATGCCTGGAAATGCTCAGTACAAGAGCACTATTTTCATGCTCCTGAGTGTTTGTGGGTTGTTTTAAATCTCTGTCAGAGAAAATACTCTTTTGGCATGTGCCAAAACAAGATTTTTATCTCCAGTAGCAGGATTTAGGATGGTGGTCCCAGATTAGAGGTCACAGCACAGCTTTTGGAGTGCCAACTCCAAGGAGACAGAGTTGGAGAACAGGAGCCCACACACGGAAAGTGCCCGTGAGAGTTGTACAGATGTTCTGCCTGAGCAATACTTGGAAAATAATATAGAAGGTTTGAATTATTTCACTATATCTACAAGAGCGTCAGAGGTAAAAACACAGTTGAAGAAACAGGCGAATGTAAAAGGATCTTGTTTTCTCAGTGTTGCAAATGAGTGTGTTTGTCTTCCACTTTCAGCACAATTTTTTTAATAACAGGGAGGTTAATTGCCACGAGGAGTAAAACGCAAAGAACACACAGTGCCTATAGCAAACAGAGCTTATTATCCCCACTGCAGCTGAGCGTGCAGACGTGTGGTAGCTGTCTGGTGGAGCATATGCTGCATTCTAATCAGGTGATGAGTAGTTGCTCTGTGTCCAAAACCATTTTAAACAAACCCACTTTTGTCACAGTAGTTCCTGCTTGACACTTTTTTTTTTTTAATTTTAATTTTTTGTAACTGCTGGGTCACCATCCTGGTTTTGTGAGTGTGGTGGGTTCTTTCTTGAGGATCAAATCAAGGGCTTCATCTGTAAAAACTCTACTTCCCTCTGTGGTTTTTCAGTGTGCCCATAGCTCAGTTCTGTTCCTCCTTCACTGAAGTACTGCTTCGTATGTTTTTTTGCCTGTTACTGCTCATTACTTGTTCTCTAGAGACAGGCTTTCTGAATTTCTTCCTGTGGTAAATGCAACCCTGGTCCGAGTCCACTTCTAAGAACTTTTCCACACTGTTTCTTCATGCCTTCTATCAGTTTACTGTAACTGCTTGTATGTTGCATCTTCATCAGGGCTTTGAGTTTGTTTCAAGAAGATAAATGGCAACACAGCAAGTTGCTGTTATTTTCTGGATTCTGAAGGTCTTCAGATTCTACACACTGTTAAAATAATACATCATTGTCACCCTGCAGAAGATACTATAATCATTTTGATACAAGAGTGGAAGTTTTCACAGGAGACACAAGCCCTACCCCAAATGTTGCGGTCTTTAGTTATTTGTGAACTCTGCCACATCTATTTCTTTGCACTGTTGAGTCCTTACAGTACTGATGCTCTTAGCCAGAAAGCCATTGTGCACTACTGAGAAAACCTGTATCAGAACAAAAATTACCAATTGTGATCTTGAGCAGTGTGTCTGGGAATTCATCAAAATCAGATGAAAATGAACATGAAATCCATGGTTAGACATCCTGTTTAGGAGAAAGGCAAAATCAGTAATACTGTTCCTCCTTCATTGTATTACAGTGCAGCACGTGGAATGAATTGAACTCCTTTGGGGTTCAGTGTTCAAATAAATGGGTTTCAAACTGAGGTCTTGCTGATCATGTGTGGAACAGGGACAAGAGGCTAGACCATCTCCAGAAATCCCCACAGACCTCAACTAGGCTGTGAGCCTCTTTAATGACTTAGTGCCTTTAATGCTTTCAGAGCATGTGCTGTAGTGAAGGAGGGTCTTCATGGATTTTTTTCTCTCTTCTCTCTGGTATAGATTTGTATTTCCAGCCTGATACAACCCGCCTACTGTTGTCATACAATCTGTGTGACTCGGCACCAGCCTTGCTTTGAGATGCTTCCAATAGTACAAATCCTGCAGTTTTGGCACTTTCTTTGAAGTCACTGGCGCTGGTCATCCCAAGTTGGCTGCACTTACTGTTTTAAACAAAGTGTCTATATCTCTGTCGAATTCATCCATGGTTTATTGCATTATAGTTTTGAAAGCAGTTTTCTTAGGAGTATGAAGAGTACATTGTATTCTGGCATATAGTCAACTGGAGGGTGTCAGCACGTTCCTCTAAAGCAGGAACACCAACACTTGCCCTTGCATTCCTTGAGATGAACTCGATGATCTTTAAGGTCTGTTCCAACCCAAACCATTCCGTGACTCAATGATTGTGTGGGTGCAGGCAGGCTGGATACTCTGGGCTTCCTTGTGACGTGGCAAGGGGAGAAAATCCTGAGTGATATTAACCCTTTTGGGAGATGGATGATGTCTGCTCTGCATTAAGACCTGCACTCTGACAGGATCCCTGGGCTGTTTCTGAGAGGCTGCAGTAACACCACCACCACCAGGCACTTCCATCTCTGCTTGGTGTTGGTAGTCGCAGCTTTTCCTTTCTGCAGTGCCACGCCCAAAACAAATTCCTGTAATGTCCTTTTCACCTGTCTGACACAGGATGCTCAGGAATTGCTTCTCATGCAGGCAGGAGCTGCCAGCTCCCCAGGGGGGGCTGACACCTGGAGCTGCACAGCTGTCCCCTGGGGATTGGCATCTGCTGCTAGTTTGCCAACTGCTCCTGAAAATATTGGGTTGACTTAGTTCTCCTGACAGAATTGAGCCCAGCAGCTCAGCAGGCCTTAGTCAGGAGCCCTGGCATGGCTGTGAGGACAAGGGCTGCACTTCAGAAGCTCCTTAGCCTTATTTTAATTCAGTAAGACGCAGATCTGACTTTGGAGAACAATTCCAACACCACCTCCCACACACAGGCCTGGAGACAGTACAGCGCTTGAGTGATTTTAAAATAGCCAATGAACTTTCCTCACATTTTTGATAAATTGCTCCACTGACTTTAAAAGGCTTTGTGGATGTGCAGAAAGATCAAAATATGAGCCCTTCATTGAACTTCAATAACAAAAAATGGAGTGATACAGTTAAGATGGTTGGAGCATATAGTAAGTTTTCCATATGGAATGTTTAGCTGCTGCAGTTGTTCCTTATTCTGATATTATTGGGAGAAATGAAACTAGACAGGAAGACAGGAATACCTGCTGAAAATTCAATGAGCATTAAATGAAACTTAGTAATAAAAAAGTGGAGAGAACAAGGTCACTGGGAGCAACTGCAGACTGGAGGGGAAGTGGAAGAAAGCAGAACAAAATGTACTTATTTACGCAGGTGAGGTCATAAATTTAATGAGTAACTAAGATAAAGGGATTAAACTTAGTATCTACCTTTACTTGATTGTAAAACTTGGAATCGTGTTACCTTTCCAAAGTTTTACTTTCTGTGCTGGTTTGCTCAGCGTGAAGAAAGTGGAGATCAAAGGTTGCTGCTTAGTATTTTAAGTGATTTGTTTATTTTTTTGAATTCCACTAAGCAGCTCACTGAGTTGCAATGAGGGTGCTGCTTCCTGGACTGCCCAGTGGTTTTTCAGGTAACACTGAGAAACTTGTTACACCTGTGCCTTGTTTGAGGTTAGGAGAGGCATTCCAACAATGCAGGAAAGCACTGAGAGTGGCGGATGAAGTCAGTGTGTGAGTGACACAGGCTTGTCTGGGGTTCCTCTGCGGAACAGTCATGTCACCTTTTTTTTCAGATCACTGATAGTAGCTCAGGTTTCATAAGTGATCTCTCAATAATGAGAAGACATAGGTACATGTTACAGGAAAGGAAAAGTGAACAAGGACACTTCTCAAACAGGAAGAAAACCCTGGATATAAATACATCTCTTTTCCTAACAGGCTCAGCTGAAATTTTCTCAATGCTGAGCTGCACATGTCTGAGCAGCATCTGATCCGGGTGCACAGGCTGGTGGAGCCCCGAGCACTCGAGGGCTGCTGGAGAGGAAGGCTGTAGCAGCACAAAGAAGCTTCCAACTCCCCATCTGGAAAAAGCCCCCACAGGAGTGCAGGCAATGGTAATGCCATCTGTCTTCTGCTGAGCAGATCTTCTCTCCTGGGAGCAGGAAAAAAGCTGGCACATGGAAGTGGGCTTTCGCTTCCCTGCTGCACGGAGGTTGGACGCAGATTGTTGGGTGGTACCTGTAGAGACCAGGCTGCACTATTGCATCCTCTGTCCCTTTTTTTCAGTCAGTTTTGTCAGAATTCCTGTTCTCTTTATTCGTCTTTTGCCTTACGACATCATCCTCCTTCCCTTGTCTCTTCCCAGCAGACAAGTAACAATGGATTCCTTCCTCCTCTTCTCCATTGCTTTGATTTTTTCTTGTACCTTAGCCTGTTTCTTGTCTTTTGCAGTCCCTTCTAGTGTGTTACCAACTGACAGAATATGTCTTTAAATAATTCCTCCTGCTGGATGCTCCTGTAGTCCCTGTGGAGACTTCATCTGACCCAAATCCATAGGAACACTTTACATTGTCTATACAGACCCATGTCCTCAAGTTTCACCTAGACTCTTGTCTGATGTATTTTGTCATGAAATACTGGCCTAATCAAGGAAAGGAGCAAGTCTCCCATTCAGTTTTAAAGTGATTTCCTATTCCTATTTTTAATATCAATTCTGCTGCAGGTAAGAGGGGGAGGTAACGGCCCAGTGCCTTTTGTCACACACTCTTACTCCTTTAGAAGGCTTAGAAGGGAATCAGTTGCTTTAAAAAAAGTAAATCTGGTCATCCCTCACATTCTGGCAGACATTTCTGTTCCAGGGAATCCCTAAATTTGTGTGGATTTCCAGCTGATAAATGTAAAAAACCTGGGGAAAACAAAACAGAACACTGGTATGCACTTTATCTAGCTTATCTTTACATCGTGGTGTGAACTATCAAGTTTAACCTATCTAGAGTTCTCTAGAAACATAAAGTACGTGATAAGACATTAACTGAAAATTGCTGATGGAAAACATTTACATATTCTCTTTAAAACTATTATAAACTATTAAGAACTCTTTAAAATGTGGGAAACTAACACCAAACTTCTTCAGCACCCTCAAGTTCACTGCCTCAGTCTGCAGCCTGTGCATCCTGAGACCAATTTATCCACTTTTCTAGTGGTGTGAAAAGCTTGAAGTCCTACTCAAAAATATTGATTAAACTTTTAGAACACAACGCTTAATCCCGTCTTTTCTCATCCTACTGCAGAACCACCAAGGCTTCCCCTCTCTGGCACCCAGCCCTCATTATCCCCTGGGCACCCGCTGATCTCATTTTCTACGAGGAACTGAGGGGGAATTCCTGCCAAGCAGCTCTGTGGAAGTTGCCCAAGAAGTTTTAACACCCTATTCCTGGATGATACTGTCCATCCTATAGTTACCCTGCTTGGCTCCAGCTAGTCTGCAGATGCAGCTTCAAAATAAAATCAAGACATTATAACCTCTATACTGCTCCCTCTTCCCCCCCTTATTTGGACAACTAAGTGAAATACAAACATATGGACTCCATAAATCCTTTGTGAATGGCCCCATGTTAAATACTCAGCCAAAGCAATGGTTATCATTAAACAAATAAGGGCACCACTAGAGCATAACATGAATTACATGCAGGGGCAGATCCTCAGCTGTGCAGCCCAGTTTGCCCAGGGACACCAGGCTGATCGATGCTGGTGCTTTGGGCTTGGTGTTTGTGCAGTCAGCTCACCGCTGTGAAACCAGCAAGGAACCCACACAGTCCTCTTGCAAACCTTAAAGAAGTGCTCCTATAGCTTCCTAAACTCTGAATGAAACGGTATTCGGAAGCGTTTGTGGAAGAGCAGTCTGTGAACATTGGGACAGGCTGCCCAGGGAATGGTGGAGTCACTCACCATCCCTGGAGGTACTTGAAAGCTGTGAAGATGAAGATGTGGCACCCAGGGACACGGTTCAGTGGTGGGATTGGCAGTGCTGGGTTAACGATTGGACTCGATGATCTTAGAGGTCTTTTCCAACCTAAATTATTCTATGGTTCTATGACAGCAAATCTTGCAATAAACACAGATCATAACCAAGAATGCATCCAACAGCTAAGCAAAACAGACTGAAACAACTGAAATAAAATACTGCTGGAGGCAGGTTTAAATATAGACCGACTCAAAAGCACGTGAAGAGCAGTTTACTGCTGGGGCAAACTGTCTCTCAGTAACATGAAATGCCATAGGGAATGTGTCAGAATAGTTTGCTATAACAAATAAACACATACACACCCCAGCCCACTGAACTTTATTGGCAATTGTTAAGTTCTTACGTGCAATCTAGGTAGTCCCAAAACTTTCTGAACAGTAACGGAAACTTTAGAGCATGTTACATTAAAATATGTATCAAAATAATCATCTTAAATTTATGTCACACCTTCCAAAGATCTCAGTTCATCGCACTTTTGCTTGTGTGACATCTGACCAGATTGTCAAAACCCATTCTTACAGGGTGCTGCAGGGTACTATAACTTAAGTGATTCATGCATGCAGCTGTTAGAACTGCTTGTTGGGTTGTGAAAAAGCTCGTGGTGCCAAGTGCTGATCTAGGAGAACTCAGATCTCCATCAGCCGTCTTGGCTCCAAGTTCTCACTGAACAACAGATGGTAGCAGGAGTTAAGCAAACTAAGAAAATATTCTAAGTTAAAGGCCTTGCAAGAACTGAAATTCTCGAGAAGATACAGGGAACAAGTGTTGAGCTTTGAACTAGTTTTCATGTCCAAGTGATGTATGTCACTAAACTTTAAAGGGCACTCTCATTTCTGACAGCACTCATTATTATGGAAGTTTTCATTTAACTTGAGCAGAAGAGACCACATGTGGAATTAATATTAGACAATTCAGGTACAGCTTGAAGCCACAATTCCTGCATATTAAGCTGTACTTGCCATGATGCCTGGCACTAAGGAAAAGGTGAGAGAACCCCAAATCACACAGTTTTGCAGCAGATTAAAAGCAGCAGCAAAGGGACAGCATCATGAACATCGATGTTCTCTTCAGCAGAGCAAGCACAGCACTACACAAGTGGAAAACTAGTTAGTGCTGGGGTGAACAGAAGTGCTCAGGCTCTCAGTGTGTCCTTATCAGTAACATCAGCACAGAAGGGGCAAAGTCAGTGCAAGATCTAAGAAAGACAGTCACAGCAAAGATCCCAAATACAAACAGGCGGGTATAGGAGAGCGCACAGAGCAAAGAAAGAGCAGAAATCTTATGCCAGTGAAGAAGGAAAGTCCCTCTAACTTGACGTACAATAACTTACAGTTCTTGGTCTCACCAAGACAGCACACTCCAGTATCAGGTAAGTGAGGAACAAAAGGTGTTTTCAGGACTTACAGATGCTTCTGCTCAGCAGTGCTGATCCAAAGCCACACGAATGAAGCAGTTTTCTGTGATACTTCTTTACTCCACACCCTGGCTGAGTGAGAAAGCTCCTGCATTCCTGTGACCTATCTAAATGCCCAAATATCTTCAAACCAGCTCTGCAAGCAACAACACTGCAACTACACCCAACTGAGAACACGTGCTCTCATTTTCAGAAAAGTGAGGCTTTCCAAAACCACCTGGAGTTAAACTACTCAGCAGAAGATGAAACAAGGTATGAAGAAAGTGTTCAAACTGGCTTTCTTCTGACATTTTTGGGAGGAGACTGAAAACTTGCGCATTGACTATATATATTTCCACCTTACATTTTACTATATGTTAATTCTTTATACTGGTCATACAGACTGATCACAGTCCCACGCTTCTAAGCTTGTTTTGACTAGGTTCAATAATATTTAAAAATCTATTTTGGGGCAGTAAATAATCTTTCTATCATGGAAAGAGAAATCAGAACAATCAGATTACTCATTTGGGGAGGTATTACTCAGTGCAAGAAAGCGTGGGAGAATGAAGCTCCTAAAACGAAACTTGATGGGATGAGATACATAAAAGTGCATTAAATTTTGTATGTAAACTACTTGGTTGAAAATTGAATCATTTCTTTAGGCTCAGTAATCAATATTCTGCAAAGTGCTGCACTCTACAGCACATCCCACCAATACACTTAAGGATATGAGTAAGTTTCATCATACCAGTAGTTCTAGCAGAGTAAACAGGATGTAAGAGTGGACATACCCAGACCACACAGCCTTTTACCATTTCCTCGTTTCTGACAGCAGCAATCAATGCTTAGGAGAACAGAAGAATGCAGCAGGTCTGAGAGTGCTGAAGAGTTTCAACAGTACTATAAATCTTTAAGCGTATCCAAAAGCACCCCACATGAACACACAGCCTTGCAGCACTCAAAAAAATCATAAAATACTTCTGGTTTTGGTAGACTCTGAAGGCCACAGATGTGACCCATCTGTGGATTGGAAGTCATTTGGCTTCCTGTTCATTGGTGTTGTCTCTGCACTGTAGGGTCTTCAGGACCAAAAAGTGCACTAATAACACTTCTGGTTCTCCTGCACAAGGGGACCTGCAGTGCCTCTGCTCACACAGCCTGACATGGTTTGCCTTTACCATGGTGAGGACACACTTACTCAGGAGCAACCTACGCCCAGAACAGCCAGGTCCTTTTCTGTAGAGCTGTTTTGAGTCAGTCAGGACCCAACCTGGGCTCTGGACATTGTGACTAACCCAGGGCAGGGCTTTGCACTTGCCCTCCCTGAGTGCAGAAGGCCCCTGCCAGATGTTCCTAGGGTTTGCTGATGCTCCCCTGCTGCCATCCCTCAGGTATTGACCACTGCCCCCAGCCCAGCACCATCCAGGGACCCTCCTGGTCATTGGCAAAGATCAAAAAGCACCAGTTCCCATAACAATCTCCAAGTAATGCCACTGGTCATTTGCTGCTGGTTTACTTCACCCTGCCCTTTTGTGCCTGCTGGCCCAGCAATGGTTGTATCCACCTTACAGTTCACCTGCTCAAACTGACCTCTCCAACAGAGTGTCCAAACAGAGCTTTGGGGACTGCACTGAAGGCACTGCTGATGTCAAGGTGAATGACACCCATTTCTCCCCTCTCATCCAGTGCTGCTCATCTCATCAGAAAAGCCAGTTATCCTGGTCAGATGCAATTTGCCCTTGATAAAGCTGTGTGATGTCTCCCGGTTATGTTCTTACCCTCCATGTGCCTGAATGTAGAGCTGGACACAGCTTTTGTGAGGATTCACACCATAATCTTCCTGTGGACTGAGGTCACACTGGCCAGCCCAGAATTCCTCAAATTGTTCTGCTCAAAGCATGGCACAACCCTCACCTTTTCTCCACCTCCAGGACCATCCCCCGTGTTCTGCTGCCATTCCACGCCCCACTGTACATTTCCAAGCGAGTATTTACAGTCCTACTCTTGGCATGGCCATCACTGTAATGTTTCACATCTTTATAAGAAGATAAATAAATGACATATTT
>VXBX01004846.1:89521-122342 GCA_013400415.1 Scytalopus superciliaris | reverse complement strand
GGGGGGGGGAAGAGAAAACAAAAAAGAAAAAAAAATCCTGCTTCAACAAGAGCAGACAGACAAACTACCATCTATTCCTGAATAAATCTATGCATTTGTACATAAGGCACCAGCAAAAATCCTGGAAGAATTGCAAAGCTCTCTTGTGTTTTATATTCACAGAATTTCAGCCCGAGGAGAAGCAAATACATATTCTAGGTTGTTTTGGTGTTCCAGTGAGTGAAACATCAAACAACGACTATCACAGGACCTTTCTGCTGACAACAGGAGTCACACCTTCAACACAGTAGAGCGCCCTGCTCCAGTTTTCAGGGTGCTGTTTTTGCAGACACGCTTGTGTAAGCAGCTTGTCTACAAGAGATCTACCTGACATTTGGCAGAAGCTCACAAGGACTGTACCATTGCAATTAGTCACACAAAAATCGCATCACCAGAAATTTTCTTGCCCCTCCGGCATACCAGGTTTCAGGAAAATGCACAGTGTGACAGGGTCTGGGGAGGTGGGGAACAGGATCAACTTCTTTCATGTGACTGTAGCAGAGGCATATTCAGTCTCTAAAGCCAAGTTTACTATAGCTGTCTCTTTATTAGAGCAGGAAGATTGTCAGAGAAATACAGAATATAATGAATTGGAAGGGACTCACCAGGATCATCAAGCCCATGTCCTGGCCACACAGGACCATCCCCAAGAGTCACACCATGGACCTGACAGCATTGTCCAAATTCTTCTTGAACTCTGCCAGGCTTGGTGCCATGACCACTGTCCCGGGGATCCCAATCACCCTCTGGGAGCAGACCAACTTCATTCCCTCTGGTCCTGTCACTGCCCATGACAGAGCAGAGAGCAGTGTCTGTCCTCCACCTTCCCCTCCCAAGGAAGCTGTAATTGCAACAAGGTCTCCCCTCAGTCTCCTCTTCTCCAGCAGAATGCACCAAGTGCACTCAGTCACTCCTCATATGCTTCCTCTCAAGAGCCTTCACCATCTTCACTGCCCTGCTTTGGCCATTCTCAAATAGCTTAATATGTTACTTTTATTGTGGTGCCCAACCTGCACACAATATTCAAGGTGAGGCCACACCAGTGCAGAGCAGAGCTGGACAAAATTGCCAACTTGAACAAAGCAACTTTCTGTGAAAGAAAGCTCAGATGGCCAAGTGACTCCAATGATTGTTTCCTCTTTATCCTGACACAGCAAGTAGCTTACTCTCTCTTGCTAGTCCCACACCTTGCAGCAGCACCCTGGTTTGCATCAAGGCTGGAGGGCTCCCTCTAGAACCTTGGGAAAATTTCCTCCCTCCAAGTCTCTGGTAAGGTCCACTCCCTATGGACATGGCAGCCTGGTGCAGCCTCCTGCCTCCCAGGTGTGCCCCTGCCCACATCTCACTCCAGGCAGCTTCCTCCTTCACCGCAAAAGCAGGAGCACCCTCCAGGACCTTGAGCTCCCTCAACTGGAAGTGCAGTAAGCAAAACAGGGAGGTCAACACAGCAGGGTGTGCAGTGCACACAGAACCCACTGGGAGCATAAACACTGAGCAACACCATCACACAGGGACTGCCAGACTGGATATCTCCCTGCTAACAGGGTCAGTCACTCCTCAGCCAGAGTCAAAAGGAAGCAAGGTGATCTTCCCTCTTACATAAAAGCACTAAAAGCAGCAATATTGGCATGGCTCAAATTGTTAAATAATTGTTAAAACAATTAAAAGCAGCAGTAACTACAAAGAGTAATGTTAAATATTAAACATAATTAGATTTTATATTAATACAAGGAAATTATTGTGGATTTCTGCCAAACAACCAAATTACAGAAAGGGATGTTTAGTTGATTGGTTGTTTTTTCATGGTGCATATCCATTTTCTTCAGTGAAAAATATTAATATGAGAGAACAGCTCCCATATTATATTACACAAATGCAATTCGGTTGCTGAAGTTTTAATCTTGTACAGCAAAATTTCAGTTTTCTATTTCTTTTACTTAATTTCTAGTTTATGAACAGATTATAGGATGCAAAATAGTTGGGTAGATTCTAAAATATTAAATTTAGATAAAGCTTTCTAAAGTAGTTATAAATTCATCTGAGTACAAAAAAATCCTGATGACATGGTAAGCTGAATTATTGTAAAATGTACTATTTTCAGGCAAATAGCTCCTAAGGAAATAAACTCCTAATATGCTTACTATCAGTAGCTTGTTTTGCTAACCAGGCTTCGCCACATGCTTGAAGACAAAACTGCAGATGGGACAAAGTTATCTGAAAATAACCTGAAACCCTAAGACCCCCACCAAGCCCAGTTTTGATCACTGCATATGAAAAACATTCACTGCTACAATTCTACACTAATGTGGGAGGGTGCAAAGTTAATTTGTAGTAAGAAAATATGGTATGAAAACTGGGAGTATTACTTTAATAAAACTGTAAACTAATAATCAGCAGGGCTAGAAGGGACCTCACGGTCACTTTGCACATCCTGACCTCTCTGAAACAGCACACGTGTTCCCAGATGTTGGGCAGTTCTACCCAGTCTTAAATACATGCACAGACTAGAGCCTACAGCCTCCCAAGCCAGCCTGTTCCAGTGATTAATCATCAATAGGGTCGATTTTTTTAACCCCACATTGCCCAGATTTCACCTTTTGCCAATCACATTTGTCTTTCTCTGCACAGACACGGAGAACAACTTAACAACATACACCTTATGAAAACCTCTTCCATATTGAAAGTATTAGCATGTTCCTCTTCTCCACCACCTTTTCCTTTCTAAATTACACAGACTCAGTCAAGTCAGGTGCTTCTTGCTCCTTATATGTTCTAAAATCCTTGCTTTGTTTGTTCCTCTTAACAGTCCACATTATTCTTAAGCTGATGCCCAAAGTTCCTCCAGAGCTGAGCCCTACTGACAATTCATTTCACCTGTAATTCCACATAGCTCCCAATTCCATAGCAACTGTACCATTGCTGCCCCAGAAATCCTGCATTTTTATGTCTACAGTGAACTTCTTCCCAAGGGTAATTGTTTGTACGTAACATTTCTACTTGCAGATTTCAGACCATTTCTCCAAACTTAAAAAAAAAAAAAAAAAAAAAAAAAAAAGGGGGAAAAACTTTTTTTAACAAAAAAAAAAAAAAAAGTAGGGGAAAGCTTTTATTGACCAATAAAATCCTTTGAAGTCACACCAGGGTAGCATCATTCAAACTCTCAGTAATTCCACTCTTCACTCCCTCAGCCACCTTATTAATGAAAATACATCACACACATGGTCCCAGTCCAGTCCTTGCAGAATCACACTTCATTAAACTATCCCAGACTGACCTGCAATAGTATAAATAACAATCCACTAGGAACTTTATGTTTCAGTGACCTGTATTTTCCCTTAATACACACATAACTGTGCTTCTCAAGTTCGCAGATGGAAACGTCCTCTCAGTGTGCAAGGCCCTGTGCAAAGTCACATCCTGTTTACTCCTTCCCTTGTAAACTCTACCCAGCTATCCTGTCAAGGACCTACACGCATTTGACAAAATGTATTTTGAAAATACATGCTTGTGGTTTATCACCACCTTCTTATCCTAAAGATTTTTAGGAAGTGAACATATAAACATTTTCTGTAGCTTCTTCACAGTTACCCAACTCAAAGGAACTATCTATAAATTCCTTAGTTTTAAGGTAAGTTTTGCTTTTCTATTAATTGGAAATACTCATTCCACACATATATTTACAATCAAAGCCAATGGTTCAGAAACTCCTTTCTTAAATATTCTTAAATCTTCTTTCTGGCATGTATTTCACTTTTTCTTACTAACTGCATTAAGTGCTTATTCCCAGATAACTATTTACAGGAAGCCTGAAGCAGGTAGAAAAGACACAGTAATTTTTAAGTAACTGTCCCCCATTTAGAAAGGGTTTTACTTTGCTTCTTATTATTTCCTTCTAAATTGCTTCCAGTGCTCAGATTTCTATCCTCTCCTTCGCTATTAAAATTTTCAGGTTACTTCTTTCTTCTGAAAGTCTTTGATGCTGCTCAAAATCTTGTTGGATTTATTCCTATTTTAGTTAAGCTATTTAAGTTTGTAATAGTACACCACTAATATGCATCTAAATAAATGCCAGGGAAATAATTGGAATATCTGACCTCTAGCAAAAATCACTTTTCCTCCAGATATGTAAAAGTTTGCTTTTCCATTACCAAAACTATGTTCTAACAAACATTTAAAATGGCATTGACAATGCTACAGACTAAATGGAAAATAAACAGAGCAAGCCTTGAAGCATAACATGAGAAATAAGGAATACAGCTGACTGGAAATTCTCCAGAGGAATCTCTCTGCTATTGAATTTTTCCAGTTCATCAAAAGCAGGATATTCCATGGAAACAGAGAAAGGACAACAGATCTTCTGACAAAACACAGGCATATCCCCTGACAGCTCTGCAAGATGGCCTTGGGACCAAGCTGCAAGTTTCAGACCTGAGCTTCCCAGTCTTGGTGGGAAGTCCCTGCATAGTCTCGCTCTACAGAAACCCCATTCCTACAGGTTGAAGAAGCTGGGATCACCAGAAACAAGAAGCTGAACAGCCTAAGGATCTGGCAGCCTCACATGGCATTTATTCAGATTTTCATGCTCACTCACAGGCAACAGCACTCTGGTTTCCCGTTGGGATGCAGCATAACACTTCACCTCAACAACCCGGTCAGTTGGCCCCGGCTGCTCAGGAGGGGACAGGTACAAAATTGACAATAACCCTGGCAATATCTGTCAGCATCTCCTAAGACATCCCAGTGCACTTCATTTCCAAATCTTGCTTTAAGGTGTGCACAGTTGAACACAGCAGGTGGCTGGCAGAATCCAAGAGATTAGGCCTCTTCCCCACCCCACCCCCCCCACCTAGAAACAAAGTTGTCTAATAACTTGAAAGCTAAGAAATAAATCCTCTCTTTGCTCACCAACTGCAGCAAGGATCAAAATGTCATGGTGAGCCTTCCTCCTCAGGAAATGGATACAAGCTGGATACAGCATTTCACATTTCCTTCACCTACTCATTGTTTGCTCTCATTTCATTCACACTTTCTACTGCAACTTCGCAAAGTTTCCACCATTTCACTTCCTTATTAAGTGCACACAGTAGACTGCAAATACCACTATAAAACCAAAAGGGTTATGTGCATATGCTCTCTCAAGGATATCTTGGCCATTTGTGCAGTGCACAGCTAATAAAGGCTCATTAATATTGTATATTAAGAAAAGTACTAACCAAGTTACCTCAAGCTCCAGTTTTGTTTTCAATTAACTGCTTCCATGGCATATGTAATTATTTCTTATTTTCTTCTATTTATATGGAATCCAAATTATTATTCTTCATTTTGCCTGAAAAGCACTAGATATATTCAGTAATATTCACTTATCTTCTTTTACAGAGTAATAATTCCTCCCATACAATATTAGGGTCTTGAAAAAATTAGACATCACTACTTGATAGAAAAGATAATCCTAGATTATTATTATTATTATTACAACCACTAGTCAAGTAGTTGACTTATGCTTTCTTTCCATCTTTCTATAAATTTTCTTTAATTTTTCCTACTGATGGTGAAAAAATGGTTCAAAATAATTGGAATAACCTAAGATAGGAGATATTTTCCAGGAAATAGAGCAATTAGAATAATTTATTAAATGTATTCTACTAAGCATAGCTGCTGTCTGATTTTAGACATTTATTTTCTGTGCCTGCTCAGAGAGAAAGAAAATGTGCCAATTGGCAACACAGAAGCAGTTCTTGAGAAAAGCTGACCTTGAAAGGACTTTTTTTCATTATTAATATGAGGGTGGAGGGTGGTTTGATTGTTTCCTTTGCCAGCCTTCTGATCATACCCATTGGTCACAAATGCAATTATAGAAAGTAATATTCTTCCTTTTTATTTTACTTAATTACAAAAAAGAAGAGTAGCACATCACACAGGAACAACAAACAACAACTGGAAATTAATCCACGGAAAGCAAAGTTAAAGTAAAAAGGAAATGCCAATAAATGTTGTTGATTACTGCAGGCAAAGATCTGGTTTTGATTTTTAAGCCATGTTTGGTTTTCTTTTCAGAAGGAAATTGGAAGTCTTCCCAATCTCTTTCAAGTCACTCTTTTGAGATAGGGCTGAACAGTAATGACAAAGCATTAGAATTTTTCATGCAATATGATGCATTACTGATTTCATCAAAAGTGATCATAAGCTATTCCACATAAAACTCCACTGTTTATACCTCATTAAAGAAAAAGATCAAGAGAAATTAAGTCAAAATGACAGTTGACAGCTATGCAAATATCTCCATTTCTAGCAAATAGAAGTCATTTTTAGTTCTATAAATTAAGACCTGCAGCATCTCATGGGTTGCTGGCATACCAGTATCTTAAATTCTAGTAACCACAAGAAAAAGCCACACACTAGACTCAGCACTCAGGATAATGAAATTCATAGGGAGAGCCTTTAATCAACCACTTCCAAAATGACTTCAAGGAATTCAAGAGTCATTCTAACCTTTGTTATATATAAAGGATGCACTACCACAGAATTTTACTTGCTAACTACTCTCCCTTTTAGCACCTCAAGACTGCCAGAGATGTTTCAAATGAAACTTTCTTTTCACTACTTTACTCCATGTAATATCTTGTCCTATCCTCATTACCTGAGTATCTTTTAATCTTTCATTAGTAAATAATGGGATTTACTTCATAGTAAAAGAACCTGGCAAGGACATCCAGGAACTTGCACAGACATTGCAATTTATTCAAATGTTTAGCATCAGACTTCCACACAGTGAAGTCAGCAGGAATGCCTGGACAGGACTCAGTCCAACTAACTGCTCAAAGCCCTATCAATTACAGCCAAGTTTGTTTGGGTTTTTGGATGGGAACTCCACAACCTCTCTGGGAAACTTGTTTCAGTACAACCAGCTGGTGCATCAGCCCTTCCTCACTCATCTATGTAAGTGCAAACTTGCTGACAGTGTCCTCTCCTGTCATCCAGGGCATTAAAGGGCTAAGCAGGACCATCCCAGGGCTGCCACCAGCTCCTGGCCTTCAGCTGAACTGGGTGCTGATGGTCCCAGCCCTTCTCAGCCCACCTCGCTGACAGCAGATCCAGTCTGTGCTCCCCCCAGTTTATGTTACGGGACAGTGTCAGGACTCTGACTAAAGTCAGCATCAAGCTATCATATCCAACACATTTTTAAGGAATGTACAAAGATACTTGGGGTCATGTAGGTTAAAAAAATCCTTATTTGCTAAGTATGCAAAAGAAGAATTTAACATTTTTTGGATTTTAAAAAAAGTCTTTCTTTTAAAAGCTGGATTTCATCTTTCTTTGTCTATCATATCAACATCCTATCAAGAGTTCCCTGAACTATGATCTTTTTAATAAGACTTGTTACATAAGCAAAAAGTAAATACCTATTCACCTGAAATAGAATACAATGTAGACATGTATTCAGACAACAAAAATCAGCTGCCCCGTGGAAAGGATAAAACCCAAGATAAACGCATCTGAAACACCAGACTTCAGCAGTGTTCCTAGAAATGGCATCCTGACATTTAGAAAAATAACCAGTCTTTAACATCCCCAAGAAAATAAGAAACCAGTTGAGAAAGACCGTATCATAAAAGCCATTTTCAATGAGCTGTACAAATAAGAAAATTCTTTGAAACTGAACAGCTAGGTAGATGTTGAGTTAACAAATACATGATTATTTTTAATACTTGTTTATTACCATAATCAAGGATTTATTTCATCTCAGGGAGAGAAAATGCTGCTTTAGTGAAGGTTCCCTGAAAAACAAAAAATTAGTCTTGAGCAACCCAATATATTTCCAGTCCTGTCAGGTATACTAAATGCAAATTACTGACTATTGTACTGAATCATCCTCTACAGAGCCATGGTTGCTCATCACGCTACATTACTTCAATGCAAGCCTTGAGTTCAGATCCGATTAATCCTGAAATAGCTTCGCTCAGAACCGTTAAATGAAAAACAGGGCTTAAGGAGAGAAAAGCTTTCATTATCTTTCTCCAGCTCATGTGAACAGATCCCAGATTATTGCAAATTCTGTAAGAATATCTATAATCAGGTAAATTCAACTGCAGTTTATTTTTCAACTGTAAACCTATTTGGAGAATTCACTAGACTACTTTTGTCTTTTAAGTGTACTGAAGACCCTCCTCCTTAATAATTTGTATCTAATTTCCCTATAAAACAAAACGTTTCACAAAAGTTAGCATTTAGAAAAATATTTTTCCATTACATATACTGCATATAAAAATGGAAGAAAGTCCTCTGTAGGAGTGCTCGAAGCTAACGCAGCCAACAACTCAGGCAATGTCAACAACAGAACCATGAAAAGTACATATTTTCTTACATAAATGCCAGCATAATATGCCATATGGGCATACCAATTTTACTAGAATAAATCCTTTTTGTGAAAACCTAATACTCAATAAAGTCATAAAGAAAAAATAAGGAACGAACTGAGTGACACTTTCCACCCACACAGAAATTTTTTTCTAGTTTACATTTTGATGTACCACAATTTCAAACTTCTCTGCAACAGCAGCTTTTTTTGAGATGTTTGAATATGAAGAGGACAGTAGAGTGTTCAAATCCAGTCTTTTTACAAAGCGACACGAATGCAAGTTTTGTTTGTTCATGCCCCTTTATAGAAATTGAAAATAGTTTTTACGAAAATTATTTCAGGCAGTAATATATTTCAACCCCTTGCATGAGTAACCAACAGTCATTCTGCTCAAGACTTTAACACACAATTTCTTCAAAGCCCCTGGTTAGTCTAGTCTACCACGTTTGAGCTCAATTCTTCAACCAGAGAGGAACTACACAGATCTAACAAATTAAAATCAAAAATATTAAACTTTTCCTTTTAAAGTGGAATAACATGTTTTCTTCAATCTGAAATTACTCTTTTGATGGATTTCTTGCAACTTCCAGACCAATCTAAAATGTTGCCCCTGAGCACCAAAATGAAACACCCCCTTCCCAGAGCAAGATTAGGCAGCTACAATGCAAGATACACTGCACCACTGTGATGAGAAATCAAAGTGTCTTGTCTTCCTTCTACCCAGGGAAGGGTTAAAAGCGTTCATCAGGAAACCATAAAGCACAAGAACATCAAGTTTGAGGTATCTCTCTGTCCTTCCATTCTAAACAAGTAAGCACAGCAATAAAATACCACACAAAACATTATCAATCACAGTCAGTCTCTACATCAAGACAGTGGGTCAAACCTTAAGCTGTTGTTGAGGAGTACTCAATGCAGAGGTAGAGCAAGGTATTAGCACTCCACAGCACTCAAATTTAAGAGCTGAGACAAAGGGGAAGGCCCAGAACCATACAATCAATAAATAAATACTCCCGGTTTTCCATCCATTTTGTGGTCTGGAATTTGCAGTGCTCAGGTTCCGGTAAGTGAAAAATCAGAACCTGAAATTAGTCTCCTCCCATTTTTAAGGTGTCTCACTTAATGACTGAACCCACTGCTGATGAGAAGGGATGGCTTGGCTCTGCTCCCTGCCACACACATGGCACAGCAAGCAGCTGCAGCCACCTCTGGCACAAGAGCCACAGGCACATCCAGAAGTGCAGGCTAAACTACCAAGCTGCTGCTAGTTCACAGAGCCTTTGTGCAGAGTTCACCTTGAAAATTAAAATGAAAACACAAACTATTTAATCGACATAATTTGACCCAAAAATTTTGGTAATCTTAACATAAAAACCCAGCTCAGAAGAAGAAATCTTTGAAATAGATAGAAGGGAAATCACAACTGATCAGAAAAGACAAACTAAATACACTGGCCCAGTATGCATAACAGTGAGTGTGTGTATATATATATCTCCAACCAGCAGCCAGAATAAGCTGAGAAACTAATGCAGCTCAAAAATCATGAAACAACATTCCAAGAGTAAGGAAATTTTAATTCAAGAGAGCACCTCATCTCATCAGTGTATCTGACCCTTCCCTACCAACCCTGACAAACTAGGCAGCAATTTTATTCAAACCCACAGGAGGACGAACAATAATTATTCAGGCACACCTTCCCTATTTAATGAAGGCAGAAACAGCAGTGCCCGCAATCATCCTAATTGCTGCTCACAACAGCCACTTCAGCTCACACTCCATCACAACTCTATTATCCCCTCTGACCACTCAGGTAAGCACATATCCTTGTTGTGACTGAGTAAAAGCAGAACCCGAGACACAGAAGTTAGTATTGCTACACTCCAATGATTTCAGTAACTATTCATTGTAAAGGATGAAGAGAAAAGACATGAGCTTGTCACTAGGAAAATACAAGTGCTTATTACTAGGAAAAATGATTGCTCCTATGGATACATTACTACCCATGTTATAGTATGATTCTGTCACTGACAAGTTATCCAAACCCGTGGTAGTAATTTCTGTTACTGGATGTCTTAAAATGCAAATATATCCCCTAACAATGTAGGTCTATGAGTAAAATTCAGAAAGATTAACATTAGTACACAAGTAATTCGAAAGAACTTTTGAAAAAAAATCAGAAGAAAACTTGCTGCCATTCTGAGGAATTATAAATCTATTTGCAATTTATTCTGTGTCTGAATTACTTTGTGAACAGAAAAACTTACAGGTTCTATGAGACTTATTAGGTCTTTCTTAGTGTAGATACCATTTTGCTTCACTTTCCATTGCATCACCTCACTGTGATAAAGCCTCTGTGAAAAACAGACATTTACATAAAAGCAAGTATCTACTGATAAGATGTTTCTCCCAGCTTGCATTAAAAACTCTTTTAAAAAAAGGTTTTGAAATTTTTTTCACTGACTCCAACAGGCTCTTAATTTCACTTGAGGTGCTTAAGGCTTATTAGACACTTCAAATAACTGAGGAAAATAAAAAAGATAAATGTAGAAACAACAAAAGCTATATTCTTTACACCATTTCAAATATTAGGGCTAAACCCTAGGATCCTGTACATTCGCTCAGACCCTGAGGCCCAGTTTCAAAAAACCAGACAATGCAGAACCTACACAGAATTTAGGCACCCACATCCTTGGCAATGACCCTGCTTAAGCTCAGTGCTTGCCAGGCAGGCCACATGTACCATCAGCATCAAGGTCTTTGGAGATAGCCTGGATGTTACCAGTGCGGGTCATGGAGCTTCCTGGCAAACCAGTTGCTAAAGAAGGATTTGTGGAGGTGGCACTTTCTGTGTGAGGTGTCTCTGAGGCAACACAGCTCCCACTGGCCAGTCAGATAGGAAGAAACCTTAAGGAAAGTAATCAAGCCAACATGCCAGCAAGAAATGAGACACATAGCAGGAAAAACCAAGCCTTCCAAGCAACCAACTACTATAGCTCGTGAGAGTGACTGCAAAGGACTGAAGTGACAGTGGGTGGGCTCTGTTTACCTTGCAAATCACAACCCTTAAATTGTACTAAGTTAACAAATGGCTGCCATCATTTTTATAGCTCATTCAACTCACAGTCCTAGCTTATTGAAATTAGTAATAAAAGAGCCAATAAGAATGATAAGTCAGCACTGTTTCCTGGATTTATCACCTGTTCTTCAGTGAGTAAGAGCTGTGAAATAAAGTAATGACACATGATAATCCCCTTATTGAAAAACTTATTCAACGCAGTCTCAGTAATAGCCATAAACTATTCTTGGTGAGAGTTTTTCCACTCAGTTCAATAATAAATGTATAAGCAGATCAAGAGTTCTAAAAGAAACTAAAAACTTGACATTCACTCCTGTCATTTGAGGATAGTATCACACCTTATACCTTTAAACCTTTTGTATTTTTTCCTTTCTGCTTCCTCATCTTTACCACCTCCTGCACTCAATGTGTTCGGCAGCAAATTATCACACTTTCCCTTACTGACTTATTTAAATAGCTGCTTTCTGACTTTCTCAAGTCAGTGGGGTGGGCTATCCTTCTTTTCCCCTTAGTCTGCATTATGTAACCCTTAAAACCATGATTATTTCTGAAATAGAAAAGATAACCCCAATTGTATTTCAAGAATCTAAGACCATTCAACTTACAATCTTGTAGCATTATGCCAGCAAGATGAAAAAAAGCATTCCTGGGACAAAGCCACAGTGATCTTTTGGACTAATATTGGATACTGTTCACCACGTCTGCATCCTTCCATGTGCTCTGGGTTACTAAAACCTAGAATCATAGAATCATCCAGCTTTCAAGATCATTGAGTACAACCATTCAAGGTGGGTGCCCTTAACCCCTATTAAACTTTCAGCCACTTAACTGCAAACCTGACCCACTCTAGAACAGATAACACAATAGACAAGGAAGTATTAAAGTATCAAAAGCTAATATGCCAAGATAACTAGAGCTGAAGAAACCACACATAGCTAACCCCACATGTAAAGCACCAGCAGAGAGTTCAGGACTTAATGCTGCATTCAACAGGAACTGCAGCTAAATTCTCAGTGAAAATATTAAAGCACCTTTATCTGGTAGAGGGACTGGAAGAGCAACTTTGAAAAAGCACCTGTAAGTTTCACCTGCTGCCTGATAAACCAAGAGAAAATACCAAAAATTCAATAACCATGAGATGAAAGAAACATGTGCTATTCTTAGATTATCTTAGACCCGACACTACACTACTCTAATGAGAACAGAATAAGAAAACAGCCTCATTAGAACAGCTTTGGACTGCATTAACTGGTATGATTTACAGAATAGAAAGGAATTTCAGCTTCCCAAAAAGCAAACAAATAGCTGTATCATACAATTATCCTCTCAATGTGCTTGATGAATCATCTTGAGTTATCTTTAGGTAAGAACAGTATGTCTACAGAAAATGTTTACAGACAAAAAGCATGAAATTAACAGTGTACCCATATTAACACTATCCAGTCTCCAGTGTTCCAGCAATTAACTGCCAGATATAACAAATGCCAAATCCATTTTTCAAATATAAAGAAGTTATTTTTAAAACACAAACTATACTCATTTTCAAAAAATTTGCAGCTGACTTAGCCTATAAGCATGCCAGACAACCAGATCTCTGGATTTACCCAACAGTCCTGTCTTCCCAATTTAGCAATTTAGTAATTTCTACACTTGTAACTTGGTGGTCCTGTGCTCTACTGATGTGAACACTCTATTTGAAAACAATACTGACAGATCACTAACATTTTAACAAATTATTATTTAGATTATTGCATGCTACAGGAACAGAAGCCACAGTTTCAAACTCTGGTCTAGGAAGTGGCATTAGGAAGAAACTATTGTTGCTGGCATAGGAAAGACTATGTCTGTTCTGAACCAGTGACAGTTCACAATAAGCATAAAATAATCTAAACACACACATTGTATCTGTGATAGAGCATTTTCTACAGCCTTTATACACATGTTATGATATAATACGAAACCTACTCATTCTGGGGATCTATATTGAGTTTTTACTTTGATTTATGTAGAAAAATATCCCTTTCAACCTTTCAAAGAGCATGTTGAGAAATACAGGTTAAACTGCAATTTGCACAAATTACAGGTTAAATTCCAAACTACTCTAAGAATCTGGCTTTGAGACAGACAGTCAAAAGGTAAGGAGGTGCAGTGACTTACATTGTTGATGTACTCCGAGAGCAGGTCCTGCAGGGCCTGGCGGATGGCGTTGCACTCGGCAATGATGCGCTCCCGATGGAGATCGCGCGTGCAGGAGGAATCGGCCAGCAGAGCCGCTCCGCTCACAATGGCTTCCAGGCGCTTCTCTAGCGAGGGCCTTATCGTCTCCTCATTCACTACAAGAGGATCCAGCACAATTAAATTCTGGAAAAAAATAAGGAGTACAGTTAAGAGAAGTCAGCTCAATTCAGTTACGGCTTTATTTTTCACTTGCATAAGCTACAGTGACATTAGGCTGCCTCAACTTGCAACTAGCCCTTACCACTGCAAGTATCCAGATTGTTTTCCCTAGCGGGGCTGTGCACAGAGATCCTTTGTAGACAACCCCAAATTCCCTCTGCCATTCAGATCTCACTACTTTCTAAGCTGGTTTTCCACATTATCAAGTCCTCATACCAGAGTCCCAGCTTTGTTCGGAAGAAGGGTTCAATACCCCCAAGCTTTACTCTTTACAGATCAGGACAACCTCTGGTTTAAACTCAAAACCAGTAGTGCTAGCTCACAGCTGGGAATGCTACATCAGGTTACATGAGCAGTCTAATTCTGCTGATTTTTATTCTGATACCATCCCATGCTGTTACAAAGTCACTGATAGCACCTTTATCAGGCTGAATATGTGCAAAGATATGAACAATAGGTTTTGTTTAACAATTGTTTTTTTCAAAGGACCTAGATGTAAGCATCCTTTTGCTTTTCAGGAGATACTGTAAACAAAACCAGACATCTCTTTTGGCTTGATAAAATTAGTAACATTTGTGTGTCAAGAAAATAAAGGACAGATGATATTTTCATGAAATGCGACAATAAGTATACTGGAGCTTCAGCATTTAAAGAAATGCAAACCAGTAATTCTTAATGTAGCTGAACATCTAAACCAGTGTCATTATGGTTCTGATCACCAAACCTGTACTCCACATACAACCATTCACCTGTTACATCCATAGGTCATTCCACCATTTCAGAAGTATTAAACAAGAAAACTATGTCATATACCCCGAAGTGGAATTTAGGTCAGATGAATCAGAACTTAACTGTGCTTATCCAGGATGTGCCAGACTAATTCTACACCAGAGAATTTTAATTTTTTTTTTTTCAACATAAATTTAATATGACAATTTCCAGTACTGTCTAGCTTAGGCTAGAAATGAAAGTATTAGAACACCATTAAACAGCTAGGAAAGGGGATTTCAGTCACTTATTTTCCTGTTGGTTGTTATTAACACTCTTTTTACAGGTTAGGTATGATTTAGGTCAAGGAAGGCTTTGTTATATGTTCAGTCCTCCTGTCTTTACTGAAATATGAAAGAATTGTTTGGAGACACTTGAGAGATTCTTCAATTTGGAGGGAAAAAAAAAAAAACAAAACCAACTGAAAAATCAGAGTTCATAATCTGAATACTTCCGTAGGAAACCAGTGCAGGCTCTTTCTGCATTACTGTGTTGCTCAGATAGAAGCTTGTATTTCCCAACATTCAGGACCACTGCAGGTTTCTATACATTCCACTGCTCCATCATCTTCAAGTCCTCCAGCACATTTAAAAGCATTTTAGTTATTTAGGCACTAAGTAACTCGGCACTTCAGCCCCTATACCTACTGCCTATAAAAACACATAAAATCAGTGGCCAATTAACCTTCTTAAACAATCTCTGCAAAACTTTCTGAGCCTGAAGTTCTAGGATTATGCACAGAAAATGTGGACTACATGAACTGTAGTCCTCAGATTTCCACAGGCAGTGACTAGAAAGAAAAAGTTCTATTGAATGTCTGTCCGTATTCATGTTTTTTTAGTGTTGAATTTTGGAAATTTCACAATACTGCAGAGCATCTCAAAAAAATCAGGACAGCGTTATTGTTAGTACAATTTTCTGTTATGTGTTCTGAGATGCTGTAAAAAGCAAAGTTCATGGATTTGTTCCAGGAAGTGAAAGGACAGACCACTAAAATGGTTTATGGGTCTCTGTCAGGTGTTCCCGTGTATTCAGCTGATATAACCACAGATTAAAAGTAATAAATGCTATTTCCCAGCTCCTAGATTTTCTCAAGACAACGTTCACCTATCCAGATACACATAACAGAGAAAAGCAATTGATGTGTATGCAGGAAGGAAAGAATCCCAGTACTCTGAAGATGAAAAACACAGCTATTCGTATATCCATAAAGCAACATAATAACCTAATTAATTAATTCCTAATTGAAAGACGTAAAAAATATGTTAGTCATGAAAATCTGAATTTTTATATACAACTATGGAACCAAAGCCAAACTGGGATAAAATAGGGTGCTCACTCACAAAGACTGAGCAAAGCAAACAGGTAGGTAACTGTTTCATCCTCTGAAGCTGGAGCCAGTTAAGAACTACTCAACACTTACAGAAAAACCTGACTTGCCTTCTCCAATCAAGAGAGAAGAAAAGCTGAAATTCTGCCAGAGCCTGGCAGATCTTGCCAAGAAGGCCAGAATACAAAGAAAACAAAGAGCACTTGGACTCTTCTACTCTGAAATATCTCTAGATTGTCTAACCTCTTGCTGGCAGTGGATGGAGCCAAACTGGCTCTTCCAGGCCACAGCACAGGAAGTCATTTTGCTTTTGCAGGCAACTTCTTAATTGCCAATACCTAGAGTCAGGTCCAATGGGAGCAGCAATCCATCTCTCAGTGTTGTCATCAAAAGCCTTCCTTTCCTATAGCAGCCTTCCACAGAGGAAAGGAAATGCACCTGAAGACACTTTTCTGGAAGGGTGACAGCAGTACAATACCATTTCTTCACACGGATATCTCCGAGACATATTGAAACTATTAGCATAGGGCATCCATTTCTTGTTCATTTCTTTCCTTTGCTGAGCTCCCTTACAACAGTGAGAGAATGGCTGAAAGCAAAGTGCACCCCATTTACCTGGGGGCAGGCTGAGTTACCACACATCTCCAACACAACAGGCAGTGCAGTAAAGTAGGAAAACGCAGTAAAGGAAATTGTGAAAAAGTGGAATGAAGTGCCATTAAGGACTCCAAATGCAGGGGAAATTAATCCCTTTCAGCTGTCACCTCTCTAAGTAAGAATACGTAACTTTAAAAGCAGAATCAAATAGTTCTCAGCAGTAGGAAATGGTTTCCTGCCTAACAAGTGTCAAACAATGGCATTATTCAGATCTTTCTTAGTTC
This sequence comes from Scytalopus superciliaris, assembly GCA_013400415.1. Lineage (NCBI taxonomy): Eukaryota > Metazoa > Chordata > Aves > Passeriformes > Rhinocryptidae > Scytalopus > Scytalopus superciliaris. The sequence goes on along the minus strand of VXBX01004846.1, from coordinate 105,495 downwards.
AGCTATACCAAGTTACAGCAAAATTAAAACTGATGCAGCTTTGCCTTTCATAACTAGCAGATTTTTACATATATTTGTACAACTGCGTAAAACTATCCATTAGTGTTTATTTACCTTTAAAAGTTCTATATAATTAATTTGCACCCAAGGGGCAAGTTCACTCTATACTTATACATGAAAGACTCATCCATAATGACCTTCCAAGAATGACAAGGGAAGGTCTTCTAAGACACAGTCAGTTCCAGAGTTCAGGACATTCATTTCTGATGTAGAAGAAAGTTTATTTGTGTTTGAGATTTGAAACTCTGCCTCCCTCAGTCACCTTAGAGTCTGTAATACCAAGATGTTCTGTGGTACTTCCCATCTGCTGCAGTTGTGCCACTTGGTCCTGGAGCAGCAACTTCCCTCTCAAGCTCCTATAACCCAAGGAGGCCCCCTCAGTGCCAGGCTACATGTTCAATTTCTATTATTGTGTAAAACACACCTGCCAAGTACAACATTGAAGTGTTACTACAGAAAAAAACCAGCTTTGTTGCTTGTGGAAGACTAAGACACACCTGAAAGCTGCAGCCAATTGGCCATGTAAATAAAAAACGGACTGTCTTCAAATCTCAGACAAACCAGAGGCAGAAACATCTTCCTCTGGGAGACAGGTTTGTAAAAAGTTCATGCCAAGATGGACCAATAGCACTGGCAAAACTACTACTGTGGTTCACCACTAAACAATAAAAAAAAAAAAACCTAGGTGATAATAAACATGAAAATCTGAGTCAAGACTCTACCCAGAGCTTAAATTCTTCAAACAATTTCATCAGTTATTTATGTGTAAATCTATGCAGGAAAGACCCAATGAGAAGATGCCAGATATGCAACAAGCAGGCTCATAGTTTTGCTTTAAGAGGCTAAACAGTGGTCAGCCAACTGAGCTCTTAATCCTCAGTGAGCATTTAGGAGGAGTGATTAGATCCCTATTTTCTCCCTCACTGGTCTTCTGATGCATGAAAAAAAGAGGGATCATGGGTATTCAGAAACAGAGTTATATTTCCTGAAGTTTTGGGCTGATTTACAGCCTTCTGATGTCATTAAAGGACCACAGATCAGAAGAACACGCTGACAGAGTCAGGCATGCAAGACCTGGATCATTTCCTGAGAAATCTCTTCACATTCAGAAGCTGCAAGAACAGTGAAGGGCATTAGATAACCTGCACCCAAACACTCTTTTCACAGACCTTAATATACAATTAAATTTTAACGTTTAATTGTGTCTATTTATAAATACCACACTAGTTATTTGGAGCCTTTAAGATGACTTGTTGAGAATCACTTGATTTAAGAGTTCGCTGCTCTAATTTTACTGGTGGTTTCCTCACCTATGAATCTTTAATAACTTTCACACTGCCAGCACTGGCAAAGGAAGAATGACATTGCAAAACATCTAGATAGTAGATTGTGGGGCAAGCTCTGTGATACATTTCCACTCTATAAACATTTAATGAGATTTGTTCCCAACAGACTATTTACTACATCCATCTATTTCATGGCACTGTATCTGCAACAAGAAGATGGAGCAAAGGTTATTTCAGGTCCTTAGCCAATAGAACTTGCTGTAAAGAGAAAAAAGTGCAAGTACCTAATTTGTAAAATCATTTAAAGATAAATGCTCTATAAATTTTGCTTTATCTAACTCATACAGCTTCAATTTCCATTTGTGTTACTTCGGTTAAAATATATTTAAAACAGCATAAATAAATAGAGGTCTGACTGTTGTAAAAAGCCATGTTCTTATGTTTCCAAATATAAACAAATTCTGTCCAAAATTCCATTTTGTGATTATCACAAGCCTCAAATTTTAGAACAATAATACATTTTATTACATTTTTAAAATAATTCCAATGGTACTTCTCATATATAGTCAAGAAGAATTCATCTGCAGTCAGAAAATGCAATCCTTTCACCACATTTTTTTTAAATTTGTAGGTAAACCAGGTAAATAACAGCTCTCATTTAAAGCATACATTCATCAGTCAGAGTTTCACTGTAACAAATCATGTATTACTCTTAAATATTTCTTTTTTTTCTTCTATTTATTAAGAAAATAGATTAGAAATACAAATTTAAAACCCAGAGTGAGAAGCACAGAAGGATGATGGGTAATGTGCTATTGTAGCCTGTTCTTTAGGGGGGAAAATTCCTGTCAGATTCAACTTCAAGCATGACTGAGAGCTCTGTTTTGATCAATAAACTGCCACAACAAAATTTGTGTGATATTTCAGTTTACTTCTTTAATCTTCCTTTGAAAATTTTAGACAAAGTCTATTGCCATCAGTCATAACACCAATTCTTTTGAAAATGTATCAACAGTATTGGAGTTCTGAGACTGAGACTTGCTAAGCTCAAGAATTTACAATTAAACCCACATATTTGTAAATGTGTTTAGAAGCATTTATTCCTTTTGTTGATCTGGGTCTACATCAGTTACACCAGACGAGGATCATGGTCAGGAATCTCATCTACAGGAGATCTTTTACCATTTTTGGCAGGAAATGTAAAATGACACTGGTAAGAGCCAGAGCAGCCAGGAGATAAAGGGGAAACTCCCTACAAAAGCTTAGGATGAGGCCAAGAGTGGAAAAAGAGCTGCCTTTCTCCAAGTATTTGCTTAAATAATGAGAGTAGAAATGCAGAATTTGTGAAAGCATATTGGCTAGGTCAGTTTATTTAATGATAAGCAGAAAACATAATGAGGTTTGTAAATTGTTCAATTATATAAATTACAGAATGATCCCAATGACCCCTTATAGAGAGAAGGACTCCAGCTTGCCTGGCACTGGCTCAGCTGCAGTGAAGGTAGCAGTGATAATCACTCTTTAGTAAACTAAACTCAGGGCCTCTGCCTGCTTACCAAGGACCTGTCTGTCTCCAGTAGTAGCAACACTTGCAACTATCTCCTCCCTGCTGTTTAAAAGAAGCCAAATACTGAACATACTTGCGACTTAATTCCAAACTCCTTGGAAGGAAATGATCCCTTCTCAATGAAACAATTTTGACTGATACTATTTAGACTCCAACTAAGCAGGGCACCAATTTTAATGACTTCAGGCTCCTCATTTATGTTATCAATACTTATTTTAAAAAAAAATCAAAAATCCAAACCTTTATCCCAAAACCATTTTAGTCTCACAGGTTTACATACCTCAAGCTCATCAAGTGCACTTCCAAGGGTAGCTGCACGAGATGGAGGTTGTTCCATTTTATTTCCAACTCCTTGGGAAGCATTCGAAATTGCATTGAGAGCATTCTGTATTTCATTGCAAATTGAATCCTTGCTGGCTGTAAGGGACGCAACATCTGAATGCTCCAAACAAGCTGAACATATTGAATGCAGGAAAGAGGAATTTTCCTTCAGGGATGCACGTGCTGCAGCAATTTCATCTCGCTGATTGCTAGATTTCAGATCCTGTCAGCAAAAGAACATGTTGTTTATTTCCAAAAGCACTTCAAAACTGACATGCAATGTATAAACAATTTTTTTTTCCTATCTCTACTCTGTTTAAGGAAACACCAAGTTAAATTCATCAAAGATCATGAAAATGGACTGTAACAGTGCTTACAATTGAATCATCTTTATCTCATGAGAAATGAACAAAATCCGTGTAAAGCAACCACAATTTTTATTGTATCTTACAACCAGCACCATGAACTGTCCACATCTTGCGTGTTTTAAAGCAGTTTTCCTCTGAGAAAACTGGCCTGGAAGTCAGCTGTCTTTCCTCCAGACATGTCTTTTTTCATAAGCAGTGGAGGACAGAGGTGCAGACCGATTTAAGCAAGGCACTGTGTAATTGTTGCAGCTAAACAAACTCCCTGTGTTTTCTTCTATGCCTCACCAGTCCTGAGCACACTGAAGAGAGGAACAGCAGGTCAGGGATAAGAATCCTGCACTCCTGGGAAATGGGAAGCAGGGAACATGTGGAAATGAGAAATGTGCTTGAGAGAAGCCATCTCTGAAGCACCACAGCCTGTTACTCCTCTCCCCCTTGTATACACACTTAAAGCACTCTGAGATCTTACTATGCTCTTGTTCCTCCCTTCTCTACCTGTATCTTCTCAAACCCCTACTGCCCCCTACCAGTTCAGACAACAAGGGACACATAGCTTGGCAGAGCTACCAAGGCAAATTTAACTGCTTCTAGGAATCAAGCTCGGGTGCTGTTATTTGGAAAAGCTGAAAGTTGTGGACTTTGTGACAACCACACAGTCAACATCAGGATTGTGAGGAGCCTCCTGTCCCAACCTATTTTATTCTAGACATTCTCCCATTCTCCTTCTGCACCTTGTGCCTTTGGAAGAACACTAGTAGATATTTGCAAAATGTCTCGGGTGAAGGAGATAGTTAAATTAGAGGGAAAAATAAAAAAGGAAGGGAAAATAGCACATCAGAGCCTGTGGCACCAGCTTCAAATGATGAGAAGAGGCACAATGAAGAATGAACAACAAAATGCATACAAAACTTCTCACAGCCTACCCTAAAGCAAGTTGAAATCTAATTATTTTCCTTTGCATTGCATCAGGCTTTATATGCATTATTTACAAAAGCATCACAGTATCCACTTCTCACTGCATAAAGTTTCAAAGTTTATGGCTGAAGAAAAGAGCATTTGATATTAAATGGACTAGTCCTATGTTTTTAAATTCTCATTTACTACAAGATATACATTGGACATAGGATTGCATCTTACTTCCTCATCCTTACTTGGAAATCTCAGGCATACAGTAAAAAACAACAACAACAAAAAAACCAAACCAAAAAACCAAACACACAAAAAACTCCAAACAAAAAAACAACAACAACAACAACAAAAAGGGCAAAACTGAAGGAAAAAAAAAATGAAAGAGATGGACCCTTAAACAGAGGCAGAGAATGGTTTAACCAGCTGATCATCTGAATCAGAGAACTGAGTTTTCTTGAGTGTATTAAAAATGTAAAATATGTTGTGTTAATATACCGATATATAAATGGATCACCACTGTGCAAGAATTACTTCATTGCCTAGGGTGTTCAGATCCAAAAGGGAGGCAGAGAATAGTTTAAACAGCTGATCATATGAATCAGAGAACTGAGTTTTCTTCAGTGTATTAACACATACCATATTTTTACATTTTAAATAAACCAATATATAAATTAATCACCCCGGTAGCAGTCAGCAACATGGCATCTGGAAAGAGCCAAAATGGTTCAGTAAGCTAATGTTTTTAAGTAAACACAGAATACTTTGTTTCACCCAGTATGATGTAGAGATTCACAGTCATGGCACTGGTAAATTCACCTGTGGAAAGTCTCATTTTTGTTCACAAAGATGCTAAGAATTACAAAGAAAAATGCTTAGACCCATCACTACTTTGTTGTTCAGCTCTGAGCCTTGGGCAGCCCCAAAAGAAGCTGTAGAGCCATTGTTCCTTTCCTTCCTGAGGAAGAATTAATTCCTAGTGAAAAGGAAGAAACAACTCATAATCTCAGACTGATCTTCATAAATGGACCAAAAACAGCTAAAATTGAGTAATTTCTCTATCAAACTTTTGCTTGTGTGGATTATCAGAATAATATAACTAGTTCTTCAAAAAAGGAAGTTAGTCTCTACAAACATCTGCCGTTCACCCAGGTATTTCACTGAACTTTTAGGCTATTTTATTTTTTGTTTTCAGAGTTGACCACTTTGCTATTATTCCAACTTCTTTTTAGACTAGTAGACTATGTACAAATCCAACAGCCACAGTCCTCAGCAGCTGCAGTCAACACCACATCACAGAGACAGCCTCAAACAAAGTGCACTGCAGCTCCCCAGCCTGCTCTCTGCACAGGCATACAAAACCACACAAGTTCATACTGCTGCAGAACTAGGGGACAAAAAGCATTAATTTTCATCACAGCTTAAACCTTGGGCTTAGCATTCAGCTTTCAGTCAAAACTGACTGCCAGATCGTGTGCAGTTGGTGAATCAAAGGCAAAGCTCAAACTCTTCCAAGTTTGCATTCATGCACTGTTTGCCTGGGCAAGGCTCCAGTTTATATATTTTGTACTTTCTGTACGGTCCTCTTCAGTGAAAGAAAATATCTCACCGACAAGAAAGCGAAACGGGTCTGATACTGACCACCAGGTGTCCCTCAGCTGTGCCAGTCCCGCCAAGAGAATACTTTCCCACAGGTTTGAGAGCTCGCACCCCCCTCAGGGTCCTTCCCGGCCTCCTCACACTCACCCCTGAGCCCGCCGTCCCACACGCCCTGGGACCCTCGGCCCCTCTCCAAACCGCCCTGTAGGGCTGCTGCACCCCCGCTTGGCCACAGCTGCCCCTGCCTGGCCACAGACCCAGCCCACAGACGGCCCTCCTGAGCTCCACCTGGCCCTGTCACCCCTTGGGAGACCCCACAGGGCTGTCTCTCAGCTGGACCCACAGGCTGACTTCCCGGTTAGTCCCCTGCCTGCCTCAATGCACAGACCCTCCTGGCTGAAGCTGCTTACACGTGCCCGCCCTCAGGGAGCAGCCAGCCCTTGCTGCACCCCACACGGCCTTTCTCTTAACACATACACATTTAACATCAGACAGGATCGCCTGTTAGCAACTCCATCATAAAGCTGCCCACTCTACAAAACAACAAGTTTGTAAAGCTGTAAATAATAAGTTTGTAAAGTGGTTCCTTTCCTCCATATCAAGCTTTCAACTACATCTGAACTGATAATATACACAAGCGACTGTAACCACACAAAAAACTCAGTCACAAACACATTGGGAAAAACACCTGACAGGAAAAATGAAACATCACTGGATCATGGGCTTGTACTACACTGACCACCAAAGATCCCCTTACATGCAGTCACAGTGACTTTACCTAGAGGGTTTGCCAGTAAATTCAGAAAAACACTGAATAATCACAGGAATTTGTTTAAACACACCCCTGTGCATTTCTCATTGACTGAATCAAAAACCTCTAGAAAGCAAATTATTAGATCTTTCAGTGTCATAGAAATGAAAACTCACTGGGAACTCTTCCTAAAAACACCTCATCTCCTCCTTCACAGAGAATGCATGTGTTCCCAAAGCCAGTTCATTTGCATTTTGTTTGTCTGGTTTAAACACATGGGATTCCAGAGATTCTTCCAGTCCAAACAGGTAGATGAAATAAATTAATACTGTTACACTTCAGAACCATAAAAATGCTTCCTTTCTCATTTCTCTTCTCTGGTAACAGCCAATGCAGAAACACTGACAACCCCCAGAACATCAGTGCTTGCAGGCACCACAGAAGGAAACCATCTTCAAAACTCTATCTTACAGACTAACCAAGTCTCAAGGTGAAAATTGGAGCCTATCCTTACAAAGCACCATCATAATATGAGCTTGACTATAAGGAATTCTAAGCTTTCTAATAAAAACAGTCTTACCAGCTCCTAGATTAATTTGTTTCTGACTTTAGAAGTTATCAGCAGTTCTTAGTGTCTCATGGTATCACTACAGTACAGCATGTATACAGAGTACAGAAACACCATATACACACACACAGAATGCATATACTCTGTATGGCTAAAACTGTAGGCAGTTCGTTTGCATCGGCCTTATGCATGAATACACAATATGAGAAGTGCAAAAGTACAAATCCATGCCAATGTTATCATAAGACTAAGCTTTAAATAATACCCTCTGCCTATAAGATGACTTGGTAGTCTTTATAACAACACCTTCCAGTCAATTTGGAGCAAGCAGGAAATGGATTTACAGGACTGAGGTTCCCAGGAGAACTTTGTATTTATACATATTTACTATTAATTATACTCAAACTGATCTATAATATCAACGTTATCAAATAATAACATCAAAGAAAAGTTATCTTATATAAAACCATGAGTGGTTAATATTCCTGCTCTTCAATTTACTAATGTTTCCAGGAATTTGCTGTTCAGACAGGGAAGACAGGGGTTTTTTTTTTGATTACTTGGGTGGCATGAGATTGCAACTACTCCCCAGTATTCTGTGTCTCATACTTAGCCAACTTCTAGCCCAGTTACCAATGACAGAGAAACTCCTTTGCTGTCACTTCCATATCCACTATTTTCAGGATTTGGTCCCTGCACTCCAAACGCTTTCAGTCTCCTAGATGAAATAATTGATTTGGAAAGATAGCAAAGCAATTTTCCCCTGTAAAAATTAATATATTAGCTCACAAAGGTTTTATTCCAGTACAGTTACAGTCACATTTTTTCAACGAGCTTGCCTAGAACTACAGCAGGAACCATTTATCATGGAGAGGGCTCAGAAATTAGGAAACTCCAGAAGCTCTTATCTCACATCAAGAGAATGGCTAACAAAGATGTGAGGGAAAGGAAGCGAGGAAAAAGAGAGGGAGGAAATACAGATTACTTTAAAGAGAGGGAAACAGGAAACAGGGGACATACAACATATGAAAGAGTGAAAGTGTAAGGAAGATTAGGATGAAGAAATAATGGATGGGAAGGAGTCAGCAGTACACCAACCTCACTCCATCCCAGGCACTGAAAAACAGGACAGCCAATGCAGAGGCATTCAAAAGTAGGGCAGCTGCAGCCTACAGTCCTCTCATGCAATTTAATGAGTAAAGCAGCAATTTTTTCTTTGTTAACATTTCTACATAAGGAATACTTTCTCTTTATGCTGCTGTCAAATACAGTTAAAAATGTTCAAAAGTCCAGTGTTTTCATGGCATAATATTCTTTTCCTATCTAAACCTGCTTGGTTTTCAGTGCTTGGCTTTTATTATGATTTGGAGATAGATCTCTTTCCAGAAAGCTGAAGAGGTGGTAGGAGTAACCATTTGTTTCAAAGGCCTGTTTTACCTGCCAGTCATAGCTTGACCTGTGCTGTTTAAAATTCCATTTCACACTTTATGCTAAATAATCTGCTGGTTTACATCCATCCTTGAGAGAAAAGAGTTCAGATAATCATACGTATTTCCAGCAGTCAAGATAATTTGTAATTTAACGTAAAACTTCATATTAGAGCAACCTATCACAGTTTTCAACAGACAAGCATTTCTGCAAATACACCTAAGAAATACAAGGCAAACAGTGCAGCACTCGCAGACGAAGCAGGCAGTTCAAAAGGTACAAAGTAGGACCTAGCTTCTTTCATAGGAGTAAAGACACCTGAAAACTGGCATTTGGGAGAAACAGGTTAAAACTATTCTGTTAACATTTATATCAAAAAACCAAAATAAAATACATCGAGCAAAACTCAAAACTGTAATTATTTCAAAGACAGGGAAAATTTAAAGACCAACATTCATATAGAGTACAATACACAGATGACAGCTGCTAAAGCTTTCAGACAATGTTTGGGCCTGGATTTTTTTCAGTGGAAGTTGACTCATGGAAAAATGTGGAAGAATGGCATTTATGCATAATTATTTATTTCCACAACTTTATTAAACTCTCATAATACCATATGTGATTATTTTTTATTTGTTTCTTATTTGAGGTTTTAAATTAGAAAGATTTGGAGCTATTTCTTAGATTGAAAACTTGTTTCATCCTCTGCCTTCAGAGTACTCAGATACTTAGAAATAACTTACGTAAAACTATTAGTGCTGGAAGATCACATTATACACAGTCCATGAGCACTGTCACTGATACACAGTTTAACAGACAACAAACAAATAGATCTCTCACATTAGCTTGTTCTGTTTTAGTCTTTTTATACAAGCAATCATATTAAAACATATTCCCTCTGCCACAGAAATTCACGATCTCTTTCTCCAATTAATCAGTTCATGTGCCCCTAGGTACAAGGTTCTGCTTATCTTGAACAAGGCACAGTTCAATATTCCTAGATTTAAAATCTCAGTATGAAAGATGAAAATCATCAACAATAAACAGGTACAGGACTCATATCAGGCAGCCTGTTCCAACCATTATTTTCTCACAGATTATATACTCAATAAATATTCATGGCCCTGGCCTCTATTCTGCTATCAAACTCCAGGTAGACTCTAACTCCTTTTAACATTAATCATAAATACTTCCCAAATATTTAAAATAATCTAGTTTCCTTTGTTCTAATTAATAAAAAATCCAAAACTAAAACAAGCTGAATCAAGTAAATCAATGACAGTCTCACACCCTCTCTTAAGATGCACACAATTCAAACACTGCAGGGAATATTAAATTTCTGTAACTTGAAGACACATCCAATTGACATGCAAAAAGAGTGGCACTCAAGCAAACAGTACTGAAGTGCTAATCCATCAAAACAAGCTTATTAGCATTACCAATTTCAGAAATGTTAACAGTAGGTTTTGTTTTTGCTATTCAGCTTAAACTGTAGAATGAGGTGGTTTCAAGTATTTATTATGGACAACTTTCTCTTTTGTTTTTTTTTTTTTCCTTTGTATATCAATTTACGTTTTTAAATTTTGTTTTTGCATACATTGCAAATACTTCCAGGACAGCAATTCAGAGCAAGAAAGAAACTGCCATAAGCCCTTGAGCTCTGTACTGAATGTTAATGCATTTATATGTGATAGATTTAATACAGAACTGAGAATAAATGACTTCCAGCAGCTGCACTCTGGACCTATAAATCGCTGTGAGAACTACAAAATCCATATAGAGGAAGAACAACTGCATAATTTACAGCATCAGTATCTGTCAAGAAATGCTGCAAATACAGAAGTTGATTTGTTCCTTTTAACATTCCTATCAAAATTACAAACTACCCTTACATAGATTCTATTTAGATTAGGAATTTTATTCATCTTTCCTGATGACATATCAATGCACAGCACCACTGCTGCTACACGAAGTTCAAAAACCATAAACACCAGCAGAGTTTTATAAAATAGAAGTGTAACAAGATAATGATTAGCACATTATATTTTACATAGCCTTGAGAAGATCATCAAAGGACAGGGCTGATGAGACTATTTATACTACACAACAGGCCTGTGCTACACAGAGCCACAAGGAGCAAATCTCAGTTTACACAGCTGGGTTTTTCTCTTTCCCTACCAAAGTACTGACAGTCACCATGTCAAACTCTCCTATTCTGCTTGATGCTTGAGAGAATTCTGCATCACCTTCAGTGACCAGGTATGGCCCAATATACTATAAAAACATGCAATGTAACAGAATAGCTCTAAATATATACCCTGTAAAGAATGTCTAAAACCTGCAGAATGTCATAAATTTTATAGAAAAACGTCAAAGTCCTGCATCACGAAGTCACATGCCCACTCAAGAGATATATGTGACTCTTTATTTGTGAACACCAAGAAACTGATTTTTAAGGTATGAACCAGATCTGAATTTTTCAGTAATGAGGAAGTACCTCTAATCAGCCTGTGGTTTCAATTCAGAAAATGAGAAAAACTTCTGGTTGTTTTCTAACAGATGTTTTAACACTTGTAATTGTTAAAAAAAAATATTTGTAATAGCATCTTTATTAAGACAAGTAATTTCCAAATCCATGGAACCAAAAGGAAGGTATTACAAACAGCTCATTCAATGCTGAGATCAGTATGGAAGTGCATTGCCTAGTACATCTATTATCTTAAGAGACTGCAGTCTGTTAACAGTACTTTAAACTCCCTTTTTAATTTATATGTCAGCTTTCAACTTTTATGGTTGAAATGACTCAACTTTTACAGTTTAAATGACTCAGTAGGAGACAACGCCTTCCTGGTCTCATAGCAAGTGACAGCTAACCCCATAGTGCATGTTTAATATCGCAGTGAAGGTGGTAAATGCTGGTTTTCTGAATTCTAAATAAGGAATAAGGTGTTCAAGTCCCATGAAAATGTACAACTGAAGTACACTAACCTAAGACATTTCACTGTGATTTTTGTTGCAGAAAGTCAGAAAAGTTCTGGTGCACAATTTGCATTTTTCTTAGCTGAATGCCCTAGCAGAGGTTCAGTCAAATGAAAGCCCTTCAAACTGGTCAGAATTCAGCCCTATCCCTGTATCAGACACAGAAAACTACAAAACAAACCAGGAAGCCTGTTTGTAAGTACATGGCATTAGCTGTTGTGATTCTCTGAGTTCAGCACAACTAATGATTCTCATTAACACAAGAAAAAAAGCAGTGGAAAGCAGTCACAGTTTAGTGTTCATGAGGGACCATTTGATAAGGAACCTACAGACACTGTGAAACACTGGCATTTTTACCTTAACCAAATGGTCATTTAACGGATCAAGTTGCTCTGTGCCCCCTAAAGGATAAAATACGAATCCACAGTTGGTAACAGCTGTCATCAGAAACAAACCAATCTGCTTCACTTTGTTCCCACCTCTGGGCAGACTAAGAGCCTACAATGCTCCTTCCCTGAAAGAAAAGAAACGGTGAACACCTCACAGCTTCACACAGCAGGGGCAGCAGGTTGGACAGATATCCTTCACCCACTCACATGCTCAATTCCCTATTTTCTTAACTCATCTAAGAGATAGAAACCTATAAGTGCCTTTCTTACACTCGTAATTTTTCCTTGTTAATTCAATATTTTCATTAGAAGAGGAAGATTTCTGTAAATTGCTAAAAATTATTACCACAATTAGTTGGGTTAGGTTTTCCTTATTTTTCTTTTTTTTTTTTTTTTTAATGATAGTATCAACAATGGGGAAGAACACTGATTAATTAGAATACAGAGATTCATCTAATTAAACTGCTTGAGCAGTTTTTGAGTTCACAGGTTTTGTTTCAAATACTCAGTAGTATCAAATTCTTGCTTTGAAGCAACTTACCCTTTTTCTTATAAAACTTTCAGGAAAACAAACTTTAATTGAATACACTCATTTCTGTGACCAGTGATTCTACACAAATGATAAGGACGTTCTACCAGTGAGTATATCCCAAACCTCTCATGGTAAAAGGCTAACTACCCATATTCTAAAAATCTGACAGACTGAGAGGAAGAACTATTTTAATAGATTTCTCCTCTACCCCTCTTCGTTTAGAACTTCAAATTCCAGTTAAGTCTGGAGAAACTTCATAAAGAAAAAATAAACCAAAAATTGCAGGTGAGATACAAAGTGTGAAAAATAAATTGGCTTCTTTTGCACTGACTTGTGTGACATTTTCCATTACAAAACTCCTGCTTTCAGCTGTTCATGATTTTGACAAATAAGTAGGTTGGGCTAAAACTTCTCACATCAGATACCTGAAGAGGGCTATTTATTTCTTTTTATTTGATGTTGTGTTTGTTTACAGAAAAGATGGGTTCAGGCACTTTCAATCTAGAGGCTAAGGAAAGCATTCTTCCCCATGTTTTTACAGTCAGAGCACTATTTTCTGGACAAAATACAATATTTGCCTTTCTTTAAAGAACTGACTTCAAACTTGCTCCCTTACTACCATATAAAGTTGCAACAATAAATACCAAGTACAAAACTCCATAGCAGACAGAAGCAAATTCAGCATCCATGGTCCTGGGAGGCTGCTCTGAGAAAGGAGCCCTATCGTGTAAATGCCACAGTGCAGGAGGTGAAGGAGGAGCAACAGTATCCCCAGATCTTCCCTATTTGTTTTGTCACACTGAAAATACTTTTTAACTTTAATTCTGTGTTACAAACTCAATGGGAGAAAGCAATTTTCTCTAAATTGGTTTTAAAAACTATTCTTTAAGCAAGTAAGTTATTCCTCCCTACCAATTATAAGCCATCATATTGAAGCAATCACATACCATTCTTCCAGTTAGTCACTCAGTGCAAAGCTTGGCAATTTAGCACAGAATAAAAGCAAAACTCTACAGACTTCAAGCCATTACCTGTAATTGCCGTATTAGTCTGGTGGTTTGCTGTCTGTAGACTCTTCTTTTTTTTCTGTTTGTGTCCACCAAAGACTCCACATTGCTATGGTTTCCTATCACACCGCACATGTTTGTTGATTTTCATCAGACAATATATAAACAAGTGATTTCCTCCACTCCTTGCATATTCTCCACACGCTCTTGAGAATAAGACAGACTATGTCTGACTCTGTATCCCAATCCCATTAGAGAAAGGAAAAATGAGGGCGAAAACACATGTAGGTAAGTAAGGAGAAAGAAAATATGGATGAGAAATAAATTAAGAGAGCAGGCACACAAACTGAAGGGAAAAGGAAGGGGACTACCTGAAGGCAAAATCAGAAATGATAGCAGATACAGCAGACTAGCAGACAGGGCCATGATGCCTTGGTGTTACGTGTCTCATGAGGCCTGAGATGTTCTCAGGGCACATGATTTGACAGGTAAGCACAGCAGTGTCTCCTGACAAAGGGGGGAAATGGATTCCAACACCCCGTGCGTCACAGAACACAAAAACCTCAGCTTCCCTGTGCCTTGCCTTCCTCTGCACCAGACCCCTTTTGTTCTCTCCCCCTGTGTGTAAGAGAAGAAAATAACATACATTCCCCTGGGAACAGAAGTCAGCACCCATCACTCAAACTACTCCCAGAGACATAACCTTGTTCTTTACATTTCATCTCATAAGGCCTCATTAGAAATCTTAGGCCAAGCAACAAGTCTATGCAACAACTATTTCCTATGTCCAAATAACTTATCAGGCTGAAGCCAACCTGACACACACAGAGGATTGAAATACTTATTTTTTCACATTTCATGCAAAAACTTAGCTTCACATGCCCAGCAAGTGCTGAATAGTTCAACATCAGGCCCCTGTGCCACCCTGTACTTCTCACTAGCAGTTGCTCCTCTGGGAGAAATCCCGTGTTAAAAATGAACCTATAGTTTTCCATTGTCTTTGGAAAACATGTCAATAAAATACCATAGCATAAACATCAACAGACTTAGCTTTTGTTTTTCTGTATCTGTTTTTTTTAAGAGTAGACTTAGGAATTTCTTCCACTGACTAGCTAAGTATTGCCCAATTAATTTAAATTTAAATACTTTCATCTCATTGCAGCATCAGTCTTTTGCTTGCAGCACACTCAAAAATTCCAAGATTCTCAAGTATCCATAGTGCTTTTCATTTATAATTCTGGAGGAGTGGTGTCATTTCTCGGGTTGCTGAGACATATCATCTTATACTTTAATAAGGACTGTGAATTCCATTTATATAAAAACTGCAATAGAGTTCTTTTGTCTTGGAAAGTTTATTTAACATGAAAATAACCTTTCTGAAATCTTTCCTTTCTTCTAGATTGTTCTTGTGATATATTAATGCAGCATTAAAACTTTTTTCATAAGACAATACCTCACTGTTAAAATGATAAATCACGCTCAATGACTACCTAATCAATTTACTTTTTAGATTATTATTAGAACATCATTTCTGAAAAGTGAACAGAATTTTTTAAAAGTGTAATCCTTCAGAGACCTGATTTTGAAAACTAAGAAGCAGAACTGCCACCTGAAAGGGAACAAATCTTTTGGATTTCATTATGATAGTGAAGTTTTGCACAATATTGAAGGCATTATTCTTGCTTAGGGAAAAAGTCCCAACACTTCCAATATACATTTCTTTGAGCATGAATGTGAGGTGCAGTTGTGTATTTTACAAGTGAGCGTCACAGGTGCCCTCCCTGCAATGGATTTGAAGTTAGTGACCCATGCAGAGCTCATACTGCAGAGTCAGAGAGAGGAGGTGAAGGATGTCCATCCCTCTGCTGGACCCACTGTCCCCTAGGCACGCACAGCAGCAGTGGGATCAGAGCCTCAGCACCCAGGCACTGCACTCCCTGCTCTGCTCCTCACACAGCAGAACAGGCCATGCCACTCATAGATAAGAGACACTACATGGGAAGGAGGAAATAAACATGTGAGCAGAGGGATACAGCACTTCAGCCACACCTTCTGCTTTCTGTTCTCTTAAGCACAGGCCAGGCCAGGGGGGAAAAGGAATGGAATAGCAGGCTGTAGGAAGTGGTTGCAATTGCATGGAACTGCAGCAATCTTTGGAAGGCTTCCTAAATACACATGACATTCTCAGGATGTCAATAATGGCAATAATAAAA
>VXBX01004846.1:11819-89504 GCA_013400415.1 Scytalopus superciliaris | reverse complement strand
AAAAAAAAAAAGGCAAAAAAAAAAAAGTCTCATTCCATTTAACCATTACAGAAATGGAAACAATAGCACATGGCACAGCAATCACCTAATGGAGAGCAAAAGAACAGTGGTCCCAAACAGAACAGCAGCCAGCTAGACCACTGCAAGCCCCCAGAGTGTTTGGAGGCTCCAAACAGGCCAGCTGGACTGTGAGCTCACTCCACAGCTTGTGAATCAGAGTGAAGAAGGTTCTACATATGGAGTCCCACAGCACCTTGGCAACCAGGTTCTTCCAAAGCAAAATAATCCTTCCCCCTTCAACTATTTTTCACACTAATCAAGTATCAGTAAAAAACTACTCCTACCTCATTCCAAGGAGCCATGTATTTTCTGGTTTTAGGGGTTCTTTCTATGCTGGGGCTTTTCTGGCAAGGTTTTTGGTTCGTTAGTTTGAGGTTTTTCTGTTGTTTTGGTTTTGGGTTGTTTGGGTTTTTTGGGGGTTTTTAAGGAACCATTCTCTGACACCAAAAAATCTGTTTCAAAATTGCACAAACCTTCAATGTAGTTTTAATGTTCTCTATCCCACATTCTCTTTACAGAATTATGACCAAACGGGAAATTGCATTGGGAAAATGTAGCATGGAAATTATTCTTCTCTTAAATCAGTTCTGATACACTAATAGCAACAAAAACAACAAAACAACAACCACCCCAAAAAGCTATTTAACAAGCATATATACCTGCATTGTGTATACTTACTCAACTTACAACACCCACACAGCAGCTGTGGCATGTCTGTTATTAACTGGTTTTCCTGCTTTTTAGACACTCTTCTCCTTTAGACAAAAATAATTTGTCCTTGTTAAGCAGTCACAGAATGACAACTTCTAGATTTAAAATTAGTCTCATCAATCACTTCAGCACAGAAAAATGTCCCAAATGCAAAACATTTGAAATTCTTTTGAGCACTCTATTAAACAGCTAGCCCTGAAAACTCTGACTTGTGAAAGTCACTGAAATGTGTTCACATCCATTGCTGATTCAGCCTGTTAATGCCACAGTAAGAATACGAAACTGCCAAACATCCAACGACATTATAATAGTTCCCCTGGAAAAGAATTTTGATAATTATAGTCCCCTCAGATAATCAAGAAGAAAGCAATTTAAAATCTCTGTAAGAACATCCTTTTTTCTGTCATAACAAAATTCTTTCTATAGCATTTGGATGTTGCATTCAATGGCAGCTATATTGCAAGGACAACGCCTGATCCTTCATGACCACTTACAGTAATTACACAATCATTACCAAAACACACCTTTTATCTGACCTGGCTAAACTTGCAATTTTAGTAAATTGCAAAAACAGTGGTATGAATGGATATAGAATTCTGAGAAAAAGCAACCAGTATGAGAAAACTACACAGCCAACTAGCCATATGTTATAAGATAAGGGAAACAAATATTCATTATCTGTCCAGTTAAAGTGTCTAGGCACCTCATCCCTCACTGCTTGCTGCCTGGACAGGGTTGCTGCAGGAGTATGGTGCTCTGCAGACTGTCTTAATAAAGATATACCCCCCTAAGTGAAAATTCCGAGTCAAACTAGTTGTGCAAGAGAGGTTAGGATGAGGCTTGCTGTCAGTTTGGAGGAATTGCAACACTTCTTACTCCCTTCTGGAAATAACAGGACAATTATCATTACTTCCAAATGAGGCTGCTTAATTTCTGAAACACAGATGGTAGATATCCCTCCTCCTTCCCCTGAGAGCTTGTACCTGAGAGTACCACAGTGTGCAAAACCTTGCTAACATTGCAACTCAGCACTTCAGTGGAACCTGCAGGGACTAATTAGAAGCTTTTGGAAAGCTTTGCAAAGGTGCAGCTTCAAGCAGCCTTATCTTCTATCTAAGCCATGTCTTTCTGTTGTCCCCTCAATGAAAAATCACATGGAATGCAAGTTCACTAAGCTCCAGCTTGTTCCATGTGGGACATGGGTGAAGTTAACAGAGACAATGCTGGAGAACCAGTGAGAGCTGTGCCCTACAGCACATGAACATGTTTCTCCTCTCATGAGAAGGGGGTTCTTAAGTGAAGGAACCACACAGAACTCTTATGTGCATCTGGAACCCAGACAGAAACAATGCCTGCCCAGGTCCATGTTTGTCTAACCTTTCACTTCTCAACAGTCTTTCCTGCCATAAAACAGGAGGGGAAAAAAAGAAAAAAAAAACCAAAACAAACCAACAAACCCAAAAGAAAGAACTTCAAGGGGTAAAATCAGTAAAATAAGTTTTAGCTACTTCTGACACACAAATTGCTTCAAAAAGGCAATAGTTTGCTTCCTAAAGCAAAAGATGAATGTTACGACTGTCTTGCTCTTCATAAAGGCTGCTTATCAATACACAGACCAATGTCCCAGACTGTTGGTCCTTGTCAAGCTCAGACTCGGTTCCCACACACAAGGCACCAATCCAGAAGAAATTGAAGAGGATGACTAAGCTTTTAATCACTGAGCTGGAAACAATACCAGCCACAGCATGACCTTCAAATGAAGAATAATTTATTTTCAAGGAATTGACCCAAACTTTACTGTTAGGTTAAGTAAGAATTTATTCTGCAGTTTCTCTCCAAGAAGTACAGAATTTTCCAAGAGTCTGTCTAACCATTAACACTGGGAAAAACTGTTCCAAGGCCATTGAAACTCTTCTTTTTTTCTGCAGGGAACATTTTTTTAGACACCTTCTTTAAGATAAAGCAACCTGATTCACGAGAGACTTCATGCCTACTCACTTCTGAGATCATTCTCTTACTCAGGTTCTGATCCAGCAAAGGACTACATAAATCTGTCTGAAAACATGAGTGGCGTCATCAGCCTCCATGGGACTAGAGACATATTTTCCATTTAATTTAAAATAACTATTACGTGGGCATGGGTGGCCTAATAGACAGATGGCTGCCAGTTGGACAGAGGACAACTGTTACATGTCATCTCTAATCATCAGAAAAAAATTAGATTTGAACTTCTGGACTTCAAATGAAGGCCCCACACAATGCTATCAAATCCCTGGGCCATACAGTTGATCAAACACTCTAATCAAGTCTTCCTAGTCAGTAATGAATCCTAAAAGAAAAATCATTCCTATCACTTAGATGGATTTCTCAGAATTTGCCAGATTCTTTTATTTTAGAAAAGGATTAGTTTTTAAAAGGAATGCAAGACTTGAAATTGATAGTTTACACAAACCACAAGGCAAGACAGTTCATTAGATAAACCACATCTAATGAGTTTATCATCTGTCTGTTGTCCAGTTAATAAAGAAAAACAGACAACTCTGGAATGAATTGAAGAAATTCAGCTTTTCACGAGCAGACAATTCATGACAGTAGTTATGAGAAAGCCAAGAGCCATATGCTCACAATATGGTGTAGTTAACATAGCTAATAGATTAAAGCAGTCTTAAATATAAAATATGTAGAAATATTCAAAATTAAACATCCATATTTTCACTTTCCACCTTATTATGCTGGATCTCCAGTTCTTACAGACAGAGATACCTCGTTCGGTCAGGACTATGGTTTTACATAGTAGCACAAATAGATTAACTTCTCTAGGACTCAGTGCCCCACTCAAATTTGCAAACCTTTTTGAAACCTCTTTGCTTGCAGTTCTTTGGTGAAACTTTCACTCAAAGGAGGATAAGAGTAATTAGAGTAATAGCTGTACAGAACCACTTCCCTATGTCAGCTGCAATCATCTCTAAATCACATGTATGTGCTTTGAAGAATATTATACTTTCGCATTTACAGTTTATTATCACAATAAAGGTCAAACAGATATGCTACAGCAACTACATTACATTATGCTACTGCTTCATTAAGAAGCTTTATGCACACTCGTGTTGCAATGAACTACTCACAATGTTTAAATCTTGAAAGGAAAAAAAAAAAGCCCTTACCATATTCAGAAGTACTTCCATGGGTAACAAGGTGAAAGAAACAGATCCGGTAACACATTTGGACTTCATTTTAAGTCAGAAAATTTCTGAACAGTTCCACTTCCTCTGTTTCATCATCAAAAATATTTGCTCAGGACAGCCAACAAAAATACTTCATTTGTTGCAGCAGCTTCAGTGCCAAGCAAAAACACGTATGAATGAATAAACAAGAAAGTCCAGAGTGGCATTATAAATAAGGCTAAGTTTGAAGAAAATAGATACTACATCTAAGAGACACCAACACTTGGTTATACAAAAATATACCACTCTTGGGTACTGGTGTTGCTGCACAAGGGTTGGGATTACATGGAAAACCAGGAGCTGTTTGGTCAGTAGCAGAGCTAGAACAGAGATAGCAGAGCTGCACCACTCACTACCCAACAAGCTCCTTGTTTCTAACAAGGAGCTGGAGCTCTCCATTAAATAATTCTCTGGTGGATGCACATCATCAGTCAGACCAAGAGCTGAGTGTGCTGCATCTTGGAGGCTCATTCTCCAGCAGCTGCCACCTTAGAGCAAAAAGCCTGTGGGTTACAGCCTGTCATTCTTTCTGCATCTAGTTTACACCATCCCAGGCACTCAGGATGCCACTGAACTCACACAGTTTACCCTGTCATGATACAGTTTTGGTTACTTTGTTCCTTTAGCAAAATAAAAAGGAAGGATTTGAAGAAAGACGGCTTGGACAAACACAGAGTGACCTATGACAAACAGTCACGCTGTGGGAAATAGAGAGAAAAAGACCAAACAGATTAATCCTCAATACTGCTTTACCTTCTCAGGAAGAGGCAGGCAGTCTAATCAAAATAGAAACTAGGTCAGATTAATACAATCGAATCTGAAAGAATAACACAAACACATAAAGCACAAAAATCAATACTGGCAAAATGTAAAATGAACTTGAATTACCCAGGGACACCAAACATGGAGAGAAGAGGGTCTGGAAATGTTGATGGAGTAAGAGGAAGTTGAACTAAGTGTGGGAGCAGTGAAGGGACATCTCTAGAGTCAGATTATATTGTGGAAGACAAAATGTGCATTATTTTGGGTTTTTTTTTTTTCCTCAGGCATGACTTGGAAAATCAGTTGCAATCACTACTTAGAAATCAAGAAAGAATAATAAGATTCCAGATTAGCACTGGAAAACAACACATTAAAGAATACTTAAGGTGACCTGCTGTCTTTCAAATTGCCTAAACCTGTTCAGAATCATTCCATCGTACCCTGATGAAGCCTGAGAGTCATAAGGGATGAAAGGGAGACCCTGCTAGAGTATTGATGGGGTAACTGGAGAATTGGGGGGGGATGCATCCTTGAAAGTGAGGATTCCTTAAAAAGAGGAAAACAAGAATGAGTAATGGAAGAGATATCTAACTGTATTTCAGGGGAAAAAAAAAAAAACACTGTAAGAACATTTAAAAAAAACAAACTGCCAAGCAAATTAAGTTAATTTGGGTTGGCTCAATCTCATTTCTTTCTCAAACAGCACCACAGGTGTGCTACTAAAAGAAGTAGACAACAATAACATGTTCCATTTCTCTAGCATGGCTTTTAACCCCATGACAAATGACGTTCAGAAAGCAGATTCAAAAAACATCCTCTAAATGAAACTCTAGCATAAGGACAAAAACATCAGCAGGGCAAACATCTCGGAACAGATAATGAAGGACCACTATCAAATGGAAATACACATTAAATAAGGTGCATCAGAATTTTTTTCTGCATCTGGAAAATAACTAAATTTTCTCAGCTAAGGTTATGAAAAACAGAGAAAGCTAAAAGAGAAAAACATCACAAAGGGCACGATTAAAACTGAAATAATCTCAATAACCAGCAGAAGCAGAGCTAAACCTAATAGCAATTTATAAAGCACACATCTCAACATACACAAATGCCTGTACTCGAATTGGGAAAAATAAGCTGCTGGCTGTATTGCAGTTCTACAAAAAGGAAGCACAACAGGGAATTCAGAAGCCTAATGCAACAGAAACACACTGCCCTGCTGTAAATCCACCTGCAATCCTGCACGAAGCAGACAATATTGAAGAGGAGTGAATGAATAGAATAGCTTGATCTGGTTACCTTTCATCATCTTTAACAATGATATATCCAGAACTGAAGTGATGTGAATAGTTGTGAGCATGATGATCCCTGCTCTGCCTGTCCCCTGCCCCAACCCCACTCTTTTCACAGCCAGAAGGGTGGAGAGCACTGGGTATACACAAGAGCCCTCAAAAAACCCACTCAAATGTAGATAAATGACTGAGGAAACTGAGGTTGCAAAAAGAAAAGTTACAGAAATTATGGATAATTTCTTTAAAAAATTAAAAAATAATTGAATCGTCTGTTCTCTGTGATCACAGTGGATAAGAAAAAAAACAAAATATATTTCAATGACAGCAAGGAAAGCAATTAAATAAAAGGGGGAAACATTCTAACAGTAAGGACTGTGAAATACCATGCTAGATTATACTGAGAGGTTCCAGCACACACAGGAATAGATATTTTAAAGAAAGAAACCAACTGTTGGAACTCCTCTCTTCTATGTTATCCTGGTTTGGGATGCACAGATACTGGATGACTTTCTGCACTCCCTTCACACCTACTTTTCTGATTCTATGAACATACATTTTTATTTGCCCTCTTCCAGACTCAGAGAGATTTCACAACCAATAGGGAAGAAAATGTGTCTGACCAACAGAAGAGAGTTCCAAGCATACAGAGGTTTTTGTTATGGGTCAGTAAGCTGGACCTCAGTTTCCCTACCCATGACCAAAATAATTATCTGGTACTGACTAATGTAAAAGTATCAGGCATGTTGTCATAAGCCAGAAGCACACAGGGTCAGTGCTTCTGCTCTCCTGGCCTTTTGGCTAAACAGACCTGAGCATGTGAGTTTTGCTCAAGGCAGCAACTTGCACAGTCACCAAATTAAATGCTACAAAACACATAACAATTATAACTAGTCTAATGAGTAAGCTGCATGGGAAGTACAATAACCTAAAAAGAAGCCATTAAAAACAACCACTTACTACACATATATATTCTTTTTAGTCACTGTGTCTGAGCAAACTCCTAAATTGCAGAACAATCTAACATGGATTGCAATGCTTGTGTTTTGGTTCCAGATTTTAACTATCCTCATTTCAGTAGTGTTTGCATCTCAGAACTGTTCATCATATAGGTTTGAAATTATTCTAGAGAGCACCTGAAATGATTCTGATTACACCTGAAAGTGTTACTTAAAAGCCTGAACACCAATCCTGAGCAGTGAAGCATGTGCAGAGATCCCTGTACCAGCACTGACGCAGGGTAACACATCTCCACAGCACAGAGATAGAGACGTAACACACTCAATCCAGAAGAAACTTCAGTACTACTCTTAGTACATTGCTGTGCCATGCCAATGCCACAGGATAATTTTACTGTCCCAGAATAACCCCTCCACATACAGAGGATTAATATCTTGGGCTGTCTTAGAAAGATCAGTACAGCACAGTGAAAGGAAATCCAGTTGTATTAGCCTTGTGTGAAGTTGTGCTGATGCAGCTGGACATCTTTAGGCTTCTTGACCACCTCTGTATAACTGTACACAGCCATGACAGTTGGAATCAGAACTCATTTGGGTGTGTGCGCTGACAGCATCCCTTTGTTTAGTTGTAGATAAATTTCTTATTTCATCACTACATGTCAGAACCATTCCATACACTTTGTGTCCCTCATATATCAATGCCAGAAATTTTACCAAACATACATACAGCAATGTTTGCTAAGAATTACATTTATTTTTATAGAACCTTTGAAAAATAATTAATGAGTCATAGTAATATTAGTTTAGTTACTAATACTAATAATTTAGTGACATGTCTTTCAACCTTTCACATTATCTGTTCAAAAGCTATTACTCATATTCTGGACTCAGTACTATTACAGCAATTCTCAAGCTTAGCTCCTAACACTATCAGGCCTAAGAGCTTCTCACAGACTCTTGAACACATCTCAAAGCTTTCAACTGACAGATCTCTCAGAAAACACTGCTCCCAACAGTTCCATGAACCAGGCACATACTCTGGCACAGGTTTGCAAACCATTAACCCAGAGGATCTTTATACATCACAAGAACGCTGCAATGAAACCTGTACAAACTGAAAAGTCGCAGAGAGAGCTGGTTAAACACAAGCAGGGAAATTATTTTGTTAAACGTTAAAGACTTCATAGAATTCAGCAGACATCCAATCAAGTGGTACCTTTTTGCGCCCCCACCCCCCCAATTAAAATGATGTGCCTCTGCCATCATCATTTGCCATCATCCCTCCTCTCCAATTTCCTCATCTAAGAGCCCCTTCTTTGCTTGCTTTATTGCTCTTATGAGTGAGCAGGCAAATTACAGACATCACATTAATCTGTTCCAAGGGCAATGCAGGTTTCACAGCCTTGTTATTCTCTCCCTGTGAGTGTCTAACACAGAATGTTTACAGCCGTCTGTTATTAATTGGTTTAGACCACCCTGGGTCTTTCTTAACTACACCAAACTAGTAATCACCCTGAAATATCTTCTCTCACAGCATGCTTAGGTCATACTTGGGGCACTTCAGCATTTAGTGATTGTGAGACCTCTCACAATTACTCATTTAAAAACAGTGTCATTCAACAGGGCTGCGGGCTCAGGAACTGCTTTAATGCAAGCGATGAGCCTTCAGGAATGAGCCTGTTGGTAAATGGCAGTGATGGCAGGGCCTGCCTTGGAAAAGCACCCGATCTCAGGCCTGTCCTTCCAGGCCAGCCAGAGGCCTTGGCAGGGTCACCCACAGACACGTCCAGCAATAAGTACTCATGGCTAAGAACAGAAGAGCACCCCTCCCACAAAAGCTCTGGATCAGCTCTTTCTATTCCTCGTTCAGCACACAAGAAAACTACAACTTAACTTAGTCAATACCATCTCTATTTCAAACAGCTTTTTGCATATCCCTACTCAGAATGCATGACACTTTGTAGTACTCAAAAAGAATATTTTTCAAGTATCTTCCTGCTCCCCAATTTCACATCCATCCAAAACTCCCTATCAATCCATATAAAGCCACCTGTCTCACATTTCACATTGCTGCAACAGATTGAAGGACGACAAAATCACTTGGACATGTTATTTCTTCACTATGTATTTGAATAAATCAGCATGAGAAAAGAAAAATACTTGATTTTTCAAAAGCTCATGTGGAAGAATAGAAGGCTATGACTCCAAGCATTTAATATATTTTGTTTTCAATTCCATATTTACAGAGAATGACTCCTGTTTCATTTTGATTTCTTGGAAACTCTGGGTAGATTACTAAATTAACAAACCTTTTTAACATACATTTTTGCACTAAGATCTGACTAGTTGTTATACTCCTTTCTCCTAATTTGATTGTATAGCAATTGATTTTGTGAACCCTATGCTAAGTGTGAAAACCTGTCTTTTTCATTTGGATATCTCACATTCCTTAACTCAGGCGATTCTCAAATAGCTTTTCATAGTTTGGGAGCCAACTCTCCAACCTCAGAATTCTGTGACACAGCCTCTATCTATTCATTTCAAGACTGTCTTCTCAGTTTATTATTTCCAGCCCAGCACAACAGATACATAACAAACTCCTATATGAAACATCATCAATGGCTGACCACGGTGAGACATCAGACATAGTACAAGTGTTCAAGTTGGTTTGCTTCACTGCAGCACTTAAATATGGTGAGGCAGTGGTGTAGATGCAAACATGAAATGCAGCCTTGAGGAACACACAACTCTTCAATACCCCAGCCAGGCCTTCCACACAGAAATCAGAGTTCACATAAACCCGCTTCAGTAATACTTACTCAGACACAGAAGCCACAGCCTATCAGAGAGTAGGAAAGAACTTCTCTGAAAAGGCAGACACTGGCTGAAACGTTAAAAATATTTTCACCTACATCTGTGTTTACCATTCCCTATCCTTAGTGACCTCAAGACTGAGAGCTGAAAATACTAAAATTAAAGCTTCAGTGAAGTTATTGTGGTAATTCTGAAAATTCTGATACCACTCTCAAGCTTAGAAAAAACAAGCCACTTTGTCACATCTTTATACATTTCATAAACAACAGCTCAGCAGTCTGTCAGTCATTTCACAGTCTTATTTCCTTATTTTTTTTTTTCATTTCCCTAAGTTTTTAATAATAAAAAAACTATTTCTTTAATTTCCTTAACACCTCCACACAGAAATAAGGAACAGCTTTAAAGAAACACATTTAAACTATTTGTGCTGGCATCCTGGCCCAATCAGATCTTTAGCACTGACTTTAATAAAAAATACACTTTATGTGTCTTAAGTAATTGATAAAGAAAAATACTTATTCATCACTAAGACATTTTACAGAAGAAAAGAAAAAGGTCAAGATTATTTTATTCTATCTGACAACAAGAACAATTCTAACATTTGTGAAATCTGTCCATTTAAACAAAAAGCAATAATATCTGCAGCACTATTGAGACTGACATTTCAATTAAAATACTGTTCCAACAAATATTATAAAATCAAAAGAATCTCTAGAAAATAGAGAATTATTCCAGTAGATCAGTTAATGCAGATATAACTTCAGTCCAACCCTTACAATTATGACATAACAGAATTTTAAATCCCACAATAGGCCTTCCTGTGGTAATACAGCTCAAGCTAAAAGCAGTATGTAACAGTAGCAGAATGTACATGTTACATTCCATCATGACTGCTAAAAATGATCAAGAACTAGGAAAATATATGGAAAATTTGTGACATTGCTTTGGAAATCTTTCAGTAAACAATGGGAAATAAATCTACTGATGAGTTTACTAACTGTCAGATTGCTTGAAAAATGAGTGAATATGATCAAAATTTATGTTCAGTAGGGTAGCCAAAAAAGCCTATTTAATCAATGCATGTTATTTGACAAATTGGAAAGCTAAGCAATTTCTGAACACTATAAAACTATTCATGTTAACATATGTCTTACTGAATATACAGACAAGCAAGTACTTAGGAAATCCAGTGAGTGATAGGTGGTAACCACTGTATAAGGACATTCTGCCTGGGGTACTGTCACAAACACACCCTGTCGGTGTGTCACATGCCCACTCATTAGTAAGTACTTGGAAGGTTTCAGAAGTAATAGGGACTTAGGCTCTACAATTTACAAACAACTTAAGTCAGACACGCTAAAATATTCCATGGGATCCATTCTCCCACAGACCTGAAAGCCAACTCTATCACACCCAACAGTTTCTCCAAGGAACAGTGTAACTACTTCTCCTGTAACCCTGTTTTCTCCTCCTGTACCTCGACAAACCATTCAGGAACTCAGGTTAAAAACAAGCAAACAAAACCAAAAAACCCCACCCTTTCTTTTTGAGTATTAGATGGGAAGATTCACTTGCAGGGACAAGGGACAATCCCTGTAAGTCCCAGTCATGACTGGGAACCCATCAGGGGTTCTTTAGGAGTCACACATTAAGGATAACTGAGCTTCATTTCCCTATGGCTGCCAAATGTATCCTATGCTAAATCCTAGTTACTGCACCAAACATTGCAAATGGGATGGGAGCTACAGGGGAGGCAAACCATCTTCCGTTTCTATCACGTTCAGACTTCTCCAGGAAGAAGAAAAGGTTTACATACATCCCCCTTGTCCAGCTCCCCAACCAACATCAAGGTAGGCAGCAGGTTCAACACTCTCTGCCCACCTAACAATCCCCAAAGTCATGATGCCACCCAAAACATGCAGGGAGGACCCCTGCATAAACAGCTGTGTAAACACCTAGTGCTCTAGTCCGAGTGGAAAAATAATTAGACATTTAAGATTCAAATATTTATGTATTTACAAAAGCACATTCAAAGAGTATTTATGTAAAAAAACCCTATAGGAAAGGCACAGTTACACCATTTTTTCTGAATAAGTTATGCATATAAAAAGGACATAAACATATTCTATCAATGTGTAGTATCTTTTATAGTCATACTAATCTCACAAGAAAATTGGAAATGTATATAGCAATACATTAAAAGGAGCTTATTTCACAAAGCCAAGGAAAAACCTGCAAGGTTATTCACAAGAATTGAAATCCATATTTCCATTTGGTTCATAAAATCATCTATAATATTGAAAATACTTGTAAAACTGCAGTAATGTGACGCAAAAAGAGACCTGTAAATATACTTAAACTCTGCAAATGCTAAGTTACATAGTAAAGTTAGAACAAAAATTTTAGCATGATACTCTTCCAATGTTTAGACTTCACTTGAATCTTTAAGTTAAAGTTAACAGTCAGAATATCACCACTCATCATACCTTTTATTTTCAGTTTGTCATTGAAAACAACCTGGTATAATGTTGCCTCACTACTTTTTTGTTCCCAAATCCTGGAACCTTACCTCCCTAATAGCTGCTATGACCAATCATGTGAAAATTATTGCAGCAAATCAGAAAAAAAAATAAGATTTACTGAGGCTTTACTAGAAGAATATGTAAAGCACATCACTCTGGCACTCAGTTTTAAATAGGTCGTGAGCTAGAAGGGAAATGAACAACCTCTCATGCACCAGGGAACTGTGCAATCTTAAAATCTTACATATTCTCTGGCACTCTAGGATGAACAGAAACCTACTGAATTCTCTATTACTGCAGCAATACTGAAGCAGTTTCGTCTTGACAAAATTTATTCATTAAAAAATTAAAGACTGTGAAAGGCAAAATAATTTCTCCTAACAAAATGGAAGACAGCCACATTCCATGGCACACAGGAACAGACTTCTATTCACACAGAACCAGATACTGTGCAGTTCAGCTCCCAGATTTTTTCACACTGGATTTCATCTGAGGCCCTGAAAGATTTATATCCCCTGCACATCATGTACTGACTCAATGGCGCTCACTTACTTTCTGAGAATTTTTCAGAAAGAACAGTTTATGTTCCCACCCTTCACAAGCTTCTGAAATGCTGTCCATGAGGATTGAGGTCAGTACAAACAGGAACGTGGCAACTTCCTGTTAAATCCAGTTTGATCCAAACCCCAACAAATAGACCCTTCTCTAACAGCAACCGATTCTGTGTTAGTCCAATGGATATAGAGCTGCTCTATTTTTCTATTTTCTGAGTACATTAAATAATGCACAGTCATTTAACAGTAGATAGGTTTTTCAGAGAAGGTCAAAGGTCCTAATGTTTATGAATCTCAAAAATCTTTTCTCTTTGTAGAAGATTATAATGTAACTATATCATTTGCCATAATACTGAGCTCTTTTTTCACTGATTACTGAATTCTTGCCAGGACAACCTGCATGCCATTCCCCTTCATTTTTCATTATCACCCAAAGCATTAAAAGCAGTTCTTAAAAAGATTAAATGTGGATATAATTTCTTTATAACAGATGCCTGTCCTCTTCCACACTTCTTCTACACTCTTATTCCAATAGGTTTTGCTTTTTTATTAATGGGTTCTAGACATACTGCCACTGCTGATAAACTCCCATGAAGGTCTGAAATATTTTCATTACCAAGGAGGTTTCAAGTTTCCTCTCCATAGGTGTTGTCACATTTCTCAAACAATTAAAATAGTTACCGTTAACACTAAACAGAATTTGTGTTCCCAGATCTAGGATCTTATTTCCATCTGACCCAGAGGTCACTTTTATTTTAAATGTAAAAGGTCACTTCCAACCGAAACCATTCTGTGACTCCAAGATTCTGTCATTAGCTAAGGACCTATCCCTGGGAAAACAATTCAAAACATTGCAAAAACGATGCATAGAATTTTGGCAGATTTACAAATAGATCAAATGTTACTAAAAGATAGCACTGCTCTGATTCTTGGTCTAAACTCCTTCCCTAAATGAAATATGTTACGTGCAAAAGTAAAGTGTAAGTATTACAGCCTCAACTCCCTCACCTATTTTATAGACTAGTCTTCTGCCCTCATGTCTACCAATATCACAGACAACAGAAGAGAATTAAGGCTTCAAGAAGAAGCACATTTGCCCCACAGAGAACACAGTGGAGCTGGAGCAAAACCCTGTGCCAATTCTTCGAGCAGTGAGACATTAGACAAACACCTAATGTAGTTATGGGATGGCTGAAATACGTCTGCCTTAAACACAGACCCAGAAAGCTACAGTTGCTGCAGGGAAGCACAAGAACTGGATGTCTCAAGGTCACCCAGAAACAGTGGCTCTAAACTTTGTTCCAGCAGTACTAATTTATCACAGTCCTGGAGGGCTACTAACCAAAACCACAGTGAATTTCACATGTGTTCCTTTCTGGCTACTGTTTGAGGAAACTGTCCATGGAGAATCAGAGCAGCTTCATGTGTGTGATATGAGACAATAACCATTTGGACAGGGAGTCATAAATTACTATAAAGGGAGAAGTTACAAAACACATTCAGTTTTACCTAAATGAAACTGAACAAGTAAAGGAGTAATTAAGGCATATGATTCAAACACCTGTAGATAACACTTCTGGGTTATTTCTTACGTTTCCAATGCTGTTCCAAAAGCTTTGGGTTACAATACCTGAGAATCCTTATGTCTGACTTTGTTGATGCAATGTACTAGGTAAGTACAGAGCACAGTTGCATTATTTTCGCTTGACTGTTGATTATTTAATTGGGAGTGATGAAGTTGAATCAGCAGCAGTTTGCCTGCACTGCCATGTCTATTCTTACCTATTTTCAGACACAGAGTGACTCTACATAGACAGCACACAATGTGCTGCAAAAACATTATTCAATAATTCACTTTTATTTGTATCTGAGTATTCATTTTGCCTCCACACCACTCCCGTGAGAGAAGCACAGTGTCTGAAAGGCCTGAAGCAGCACAAGCCAGAAGCAACAGTGACACAAAAAAGCTCATGTTTGATCTTTCCCTGCAGATTTAAAATTGGCTGCTTTAAATTTTTGGCAGATGGACAATGGAACAACTGCTCAGTGATGTCTTCCCCTCCCCAGTCGTATTAAAAAGGTGTGAGGCATTAACAAATAGCCACGCAGCAGGTCAAAACTAGGCAACAGTCATCAGCATAGCGCATGAGGGAATATTAAAAAGAATTGCTATGATATCTGCCATCTTGGACAGCAGGAAATACTCAGGTAACTGAAGAAGTAGAATGTAGAAGGGGTGGTGGTGGGGGGAATTTCTATCTCAACTTACTGCTTCTCCACATTGCTAGTTCCAACTTGGCAAAGCTACATGGCAACAGACTTATAGAATACCATCTTTTCAGTGCCACACTGTGCTCAAGTTAAGACTTGAATGGTGTTCTTTTACCTAAAGCAGAAATGGTTGCTCAATGCTCTGATTTTATTCCACAGGAATAAAAGGAAACAACCCCTTAAAGCAAAAATACAAATTCAGTTCACAAATCTCACCATCAGTCAAAATTCACTGCATTTTGTTGCATCTAATAAACTTTCTGCTGATTTCACTTACAAGCCAGAAACTAAAGAACCATGTAAAATCAAAGCTTTTGATTTTACAGCCTGAAGGCTGTTTTAAATTTGCATCTAATTGAAACATCCGGATTTCTTGCCATAATTTTTAAGCAGCTGCAAGTAGGCCAGCACATCAAAAGTAGGTAATGCTGACCAGATACATGATGTGTCTTTGTCACTATACAGCACTACTGCTCAGCACAAGAAAGGGTTGCACAACCGGTCCCAAGGGATGGAAAATAATCTTATTGCAAACTTGTGCAGCAAAGCATTACCATTAGCACTATGGATAGACAAACCCCTTAACACACAGTTATCTTCATGCAGATTCACTCAGCACTGCTTTGGAAAACCCACTTTATAAAAACATCCCACCTTCCCAGGACACAGCTGGATTGGAATTTTCACCAATTGCCACCCAAACATACAAATACACACTGGTTTTGCAGCAACTTTATGAACTCTTGCTGCTGCTCTCAAGAGGTTGGTTGGGTTTTTTCAAGTGTGGTCAGCCAATTATGCATTAGTCTTAAGTCAGTGAGATGTATTTTTAACAAGCATCAAGCATGTAACCCAATCCTTTGGTGAGAACAACAGCGTGACCAGATCTGCCTGCATGACACATGGACCAGAACCAGAAACGCATAATCCCACATCAAGACCTGGGCAACTTGAATTGTTCAGCAAGTTTATCACATGCAGGATAAAGACACCTGCAGAGAGAACTCAAAGCAAGTAAAGAAAGACATTTCTCTAGATGGGCATAGAGAAAGGATACAAAAAATCTGTAGAAGAGATCCAACAAAAAACAACCTGTTTTTAGAATATGCCTAGTCTTTTCAGCCCAAGAAACTTGCTACAGTGGTTCTAAAGTCCCATCTTCAAATGCACACACATACCTGGAACTCGCTTCCTAGCTGGAAAGCCAGATCTGGGTGTCTTTAGACAGGTAGTTACCAGTTTTAAATGAAAAAAAATATTTAATGCATAACCCAAGAGCAATATTGTGCTTCTGGAAAATTCAGTCTCTTGAGTTTCTACCAAATACTCCTCTTTTGCCTCTATTTTCCTGTTCATTGCCTCATCACCACTTCCCAGCCTTTCAGTTCTGAGGGGAACTTGTTGTTCCTTCTGCATTTCCTGCCCTCTGTTCCTTAGCACTGAAATATTTCCAAATATTGGTCTACAACAGCAAAGCCTGTCAAGGACAATACTTAGGAATCAGTTGGAATACTGTGGTGAAAAAGGCACCCAGTTTGCTGATTCAGTAGTTCCAGAGAACAAACAAACATTAACAACAGTTTCCACGTTTCCAGGTTGTATAGATAAATAATGACCTTTCCTTTTGCTTTAAGGGAATTTATTTGAAAGGGAAATTGTACCCACCTATCTGCAGAAGCTGCTGTGATTAAAATTTTAGTATTATGTGAGTCAGGCAGGAAGAAAAACTGGAGCACACAATTCCTTAGAAGTTACTTCAAAATTATGTCCAAATGGGGATGTTATGGTTCCTTAAGAACTCAGGGATTGTTTAAAATCGTATCAGGAGTAATAGAGATCCCAAGGTATGCATTTTCTGCCATTCCAAAAATAAATTTTAATCCTAAAAGCACCAAAGCACAAACCATGACTCTGTATTGAGGACAGGACATGCTCAACACAAAGTTAACTTTTAACCATCTTCCAGAGTTAAATTTTATGTCTTCCCCAGAACTTTATGAGTAAAGGGACTAGACAGTGTTTTCTCCTGCATTCAGAAATAAGTTCACCTCTGCGAATAGGTCATCCATGAAAAATTGCAGCCTTAAGGATGAATATTTTGAAGCTTTAAGCATAAAAAACAGAATGCCAAAAGAAAAATAGTATTGCAACTCAGACCACAGACTGGTGTGTTGAACCAGCAAACTTTGAAGGAGAAATATATCCTAATGCTGCTGCAATTTTTTCATTCCTTGCCAAAAATAGTCACCAAAGGAACCTCTTTCCCTTGTAAAGCCATCTATTTTGAGAAACGAAGTGTTTTTGTTTAAGTAATTGTATCAAAGATGTGTTAATTTCCCTCTTTGAAATAAATTGTAGGTAATAAAGAAAAAATATCCATAGTTATAATTGGATTTATTTCTAGAACTAATAGTAATAGCCTGTAGGTAGGCTTTTTTTTCCTCCCCCATAGACAGTTCTAATGAGTTGCGTCCTTGCTGTTTTTTACTTTGTTTTAATGACACAAAGCAGAGACCAGGAAATCTTTCTCTCACACTTTCCATTTGAAATATCATAGCCTGAAAGTTCACTCTGTAAGGGGAAGTAAACAGAAAAACCTCTATAGAGTATAATTTTATTTAATTTAGTTTCAACATTTTTATACCATTTTAGCTTTATTATCTCCCATTCCAATGCTGTAATTAAATGAAAAAAAGTTATTCTAAACTGAGATTAATTAAAGTTGTAGTTTCTCAACTACAAAGTAAGTATACACAGATATTTGTTTTAAATTATATAATGTAGTTGTGGTTTATTTACTACAAACAGTGAAATTGAAAAAAAAAATATATATATGATGAAAATACAGGTAAATATACATAAATATGTTTAAAACTCTTTCTGCTCAGGCATTTTTTTCAGACAAAGGCTGTAAAATGCAGCTCTGCTAACATTTAGATATAGAGATTCAGTCAGGACTATAATGGAGAGCAAAATAAAACAATACACTGTAAATGTCTATTGGAAAGACTATAAATAACTGCAAGTAAAAAGAACTGAGAGAAGCAGCAGTCTATTTTTTTCTATCCACCCGCAGTAAAGAAAAAAAGCAGGAGTGACAAAAAGACGACTTCAGAAGTCTCTGGGGCTCTTCCATTTTGAACATACCTTGATAAGTTGTCTCCAAAGTGTTTCACGTTCTTTCGTGTTTTGATTAGGAACAGAAAAACCACACCAAACACAAAGACAAGTCAACTGCTTTCATATGGGCTGTTAACATCTGTTGCATAGAAGAGGACAGGACACATCCTGGCCAGCAAAGCCACTGTCACACCTGCTGACATAGCAGGTCCTCACAAGCAGCATTCTGAACTACAGATTCTCCTGCTTCTGGTTAAGTTATATAAACTCATATACTTGGTCCTGAAGCTGGAAATCCCTGAGGTACTGGCCAATGCAAAGATTAGCACAGTCAGAATCATTAATAGTCAGATTAAGTAAATAATCTGCTGTGTTTGTTGAGTGGGTGATTGTATTTGCTACCAATAGATAACAGGGTTTTGGCACCTTTTCCATCAAGTGACCACACAAAAGAAAGACAAGAGAGTAACAGCCCTTTGGTAAAGCTGTAATTTAATGCTGTGCAAAACAGCAACTTGGAGAAAGGAAACACCTTCCAAGAGACATAGAAAAGAAAAAAGAAGAACAAATCCAAAACACCCCAGAGCTGTGCAAGGGTTAGCAGAGGGCTCCTGTCTGAGATCTGAGAAGCTCACAGCTCTACAGCCACACTGACCCTGAGCTCAAGGCATTGTCCACTGTCCCTCAGGAAAGCACTCTCATCACCTCAGCTCTGTTCTGTTCAGGTGCCCACACCCACACTGCTCTATCATTGTCTCTCCTGCTGTACTCTGACCCTCACAGAGCCCAGCATGGGCTGTGCTTTCTGCCTTTCTCTCCAAGAGAGTTTCATCTCTGTTTTATGGCAGCCACATTGGAAACAGACTTACACGCACACAAACAGGTT
Organism: Scytalopus superciliaris; assembly: GCA_013400415.1. Classification (NCBI taxonomy): domain Eukaryota; kingdom Metazoa; phylum Chordata; class Aves; order Passeriformes; family Rhinocryptidae; genus Scytalopus; species Scytalopus superciliaris. The sequence goes on along the minus strand of VXBX01004846.1, from coordinate 70,332 downwards.
CTACTGGCTACTTCATACTGGGTCAGAGATACCTGGCAGATGCTTTAAGCTGCAAAAATTCAGCTGCAAACCAGAGTAAAAACAGGAAAGAACACACCTGACAGCAGTCCATGTAATTAATTCACAGCAGAGAAGCACTGGATGGATGCACAAGGAAATTACAGACCCTGAAGTCTAAGATGACTGTGTGAAAAAGAACCTGCTGGAGTTCTTTGAAGATGTAGCTGCTGAGACAGGTAAGGGATATATACTGGTTGTCAGAGCTTAAAAATGTGTTTTGCTGTCTACTTGCAGTACAGCAATTCTTCAAATCTCTATAGAAATGTCACTGTCTATTACTGAACTTAAAAAGTCTTGAATTTAAAAAGAAGGAAGGTTAGTTAGTGAAGCTTCGGTTTGTTGTCTAGCAAAAGAGGAGGGCAGGAGGGCTCTGCATTATATTCAGAGTAACTCTGTGTTACAATTCCAGCACTGCTGATGGCAGTAGAATAATGGGGTACATGTTTAAAAGCAAGGAACAGTGAAGGTGCAGCTGTTGTTCATAATGTGCACCCAGTATCCTGAGGCCCTGCCAGTTATTTTACTAGAAGCAAGCCAGAGTATGGCACTGACCCCAGTCCCTGCTGCAGCCACCATGGCCTGGCTGGAGGACAACAGCCATATTTCTAAACCAGACCTTTCCCTGATTACTCTTCTTGCAAGCCATTCTGTCAGAGGTTGTCTTCAGTTTCAGAGCTGGAGTCATTTCCAATCACCAGAATTAAGTTTTCCATAATTAACTTGGAACCCAAAAATGAACACTGTCCCAAAAGGCCTTCCAGAGCCCCTTGCAGGGAAGGAGAAAAAAAAGAGAAGTAACCCACTAATGGCATTAGTCGCAAGTACCAAAACAAAACCCATCAGATTTTTGAGATACAAGTTTGTAACGGTCTATCTTTTAGTTTTAATTAATTTGATTTATAACTATATGTAATTCATGCAGATTAAAACTAGTCTGTCACACTGTGGTGTACTTTTATTACTGTAATAACATCTAAAGGACCAAGTTCTAATCAAACGCCATTTTGAAGAGTGGAAATTATTTTGGTGAATTTTCTGCCTTTGCAGTAAGGATATTCAGTGCTAAGCCAGAGACCACTGTACATGTGTACTGTTCCATTGTAACTAAAAAAGTTTTCAGAGAACCACATTGTATGACTTAGCTCCTGTCCAATGTGACTTTACAGCTCAGAACAGAGTGACAAACCCCCACAAATGTGCTAAAGAACAACAGGAGGTACTTGTCACAGTCTATGAGCTTTAAAAAAAAAAGAAGTACAAAACATACAAGCATTACACACTACAAACTAGGGCTACAATAATTGTCCTTAATTTTAAGAATAAAAAAATAATACCACTGCATTTCTGTCACTTAGGATCTTACATCCTTTGACTTGCTATAAGCAAGTCTAGCAAATCTACCAGCTGTCAAAACCTGTTTTCTCCATTTAACCAACTGTTGACCCAGGGTCGTGTTTGACTAAATACAGAAGTGCATGATATTTCCCTGCTTTCTGTCATTAAAGATTCTAATTTAATACATTTAAAAATAATTTTCTCTGAGCTGTCATTGTGTGTGCATGTGTCAAGACAACAGTAATTTCCTACCGAGCTCCTTAATAATCTTCCAGAAATTCTTTAAGACAATATAATTGAGATATTTTGACAAGTCTTTAGAGGCAGGGCCACTAGAAAGACTGTGCAGCAAGGTTCAGATGTCAAGGTGACAGGCACACAGGGGCACAAAAGGCAGAGTACTTTTTATACTTTTTTTTTGCTTGCTGGACATCAATAGAGGAGGAAAAGGCTTTTAGCACAGCACATACAAGCCAGGAGAAGCAAGAAGATCTTCAGTGTCACTATTACTTGTTGCCAGAACTATTATGGGTGAACCAATATCATTTTGCTATGCATTTCAAGAAAATCTTTGCTTTCCTACCCCCTAGAAATAATTCTGGAAAACTTCAGTTTTCTTCTATTTAAATGCCTTAAACAAAAAAAAAAAAAATAAAAAAGAAAAAAAACAAACAAAAAAATCAAAAAAACAACAACAAACAAACACAAAACCAAAAAAATCCAACTTGTTCAAAATGAAGGCTCAAAGTATTACATTGCAAAATGGTTTGTTACGGACTTTAATTTGTGTTTTGATGAATTAGGTCTAGAATCTCAAGCTATGTAGTGAACCTGGTTTGCATTAAATGTTGCTAGCATTGAAAGGATTAGACTTGTTTCAATTTTACAGGCTGATAATCTGTTTGAACAGTCAACACGGTTGTTCACATTATTATCTATACTTATTTAAATACTGCAATCTCCATTCTTTCTGTTTCCCTTTGTTTCAAAGTGGGTGTATCAAGAAAGATCACAAAGTGAACCAAATAATCCATATGCCCACCTAAGGGCATTTTGCTGTTCAATGCATGAAATAAAAAAAATACAGCAATTCTACCCAGTCAAAACTCCTCCCTTCTCCCCTGCCTTTTTTTTTTTTCCTTTTCTGAACTGTTTCTCAGTGGTAAACTGTTGACAGAATTAAAATAATTTTATATATGCTAATTTCAATGAAAACACACTTGAAAAAACAAAATTTTTTAATTTGTTCAATGTAAAACCAAATGGTAAACTTTGAGAGTTGAGTCTTTTCTGAAAGCAATTTTCCAACACATAAATGTATTCTTGCTTACGCACCCCTCCATGCCCGTGAATCTACTTACACATTTAAACAGCTTTATTGGATTATGGCCATGGAGACTGATGCTTTAAGTCTCTGTACACAGAAGTCTCACTCAACTCAACAGGATATTTATCCACTAAAAAATAGCAGAACCAAAGCCATATGGCCTTTTGGCTTGGATTATTGAATCATATGAATATCCACTTTTTCCTCTCCTAAGGGTGAATTAACATAGTCATGGGATATGCAGTACCCTAAGGAAATATTTGTGTCCAAAAGCTGGAGCTGACTTTGAAGTTACATGGCCTGTTCTTTCACAAGAGCTTCTGAAGTAAAGCTCTGGACTTCAATCCAACTGCAAAAATTGTTAAATAATTTACAATGTAAATATGTAACGGACTTAAACTGGTTTGCTTCATTTTCTTTATCACAGAACCATAGAATATCCAGAGTTGGAAGGGATCCACAAGGACCATCAAAGTCCAACTCCACATCAACAAATTTAGACAAACATGAAAAGAACCTTGTTGCTTAAATAACCAGTTTAGAGGTCAGCTGTTCAATTATGCTGAGGTAGCCAATACAGGACCCCAGTAAAACTACTTGTGTGAGTAATGCTTCGATTAACAAGCCATTGACATGCTGCAAGTTCCATAGACAGAAATTAAAAGAAATAACAGTCCACATTTGTACACTGTTGGTCTTATTTCTGTCATAAATTAGAATATATAATCTATATCCCTATGAATATTCAACACTAGGAAAAGCCCCAGCTTACCTCCACACCAGTCCTCCCCAGCACACTGTAACTCCGTGGCAATACGGCTGCCCTGTTACAAGGTGTTCGTGGACTTCGTTCAGTTTTCATTACTGAATTTTTCAGAATGAAGATGAATGTTGACTTGTGTAAACCTCCTGCTGCTCTGTACACCTGCAGACTGCCTTATGCAGCCCTCCTGTCGTCCAGAGCATCTGCTCATATTTTACCTTCAAAGTCTACTGCTTCTTCACATTTGGATTTCTCCTACAACTCCTTAATAAAATCTTGGTAGACTCAAAGGGTGAAAAAAATTTAAGTTCAACAAAATGACTTTTTTCAATGGCAGATTTTGCAGCACATGAAAAAATACTCCACTTCATCCTTGATATTTTGTTTATTAATACTGTTTAATGCAATTAGGGGCCACTAAACCAACTTATTTCCCAGGTGAAGAGAACATAACCTGAAAACACCAAATGCTTGTCATCTAAGATTTATTCTGCCACTGTCTTTCAATTCCTTTCTGAATTTCTCACAATAGCACCATCCACATAATTATATTCCCAAGAACATATAAGCAATTAAAATATTAATACAGGATATTTATAACATGCTACATCACACTAAAGTCTGAGTTTTACCAGTGTTGTAAAAAAATACAAGTCATCACACTAAATCTTTTTCGTTTTATCAAAAAAAAAACCAACCCAAGTCATAAAAAAGTCATTTGAACTAAGATTATCCTACTCAAATTATTCCAGATGAAAGAATATAGTTTTCCCTAGAGAGAAATGCAACTGTAACTGCATATTATCTTCAATGACAGGATAAAGCTAACATCTGGTTTAGTGGTTGGATATGAAAATGAAGTATTTTCTAACCATTCACAGTAGGGAAATACTGTAATCTTAAGGAAAAAGTCCTGCAACCAAAAAGTTAAAATACTGTGTGCCACAAGGTGAATACACTAAGAAATATTAAAGGAACATTGTATATTTAGCATTTATGCAATATCTCTACATCTAATCCTGAAGACGTGCAGTATTTGACATGGTTAATATAATAGTTCTGTAGGGTTGGGGAGGGGGGAGGGATGTGTGCTAAGGTTTCACCAGTGCTGCCCAATATATCATACAAACTTAGAGAAGACCAGGCTCTGCAGGAAACCTGAAGTGCTTTGCTGATCCTTGTTATACACCCAGCCCTTACACACATCAGCAACACTACTGACAGCAAACTGAGGCTACTGAAATGGAACAGCAAGGAAAGTTTCCTAAACCATATGACGACAAACTGGTAGTCCCCCATGCTGGTCCCACAAGTAAGAGGAGTGCATACAGTAGGCAGATGAGAAAACTAGATGTTTACTTTTTTTTTTAAGTAAGATTTGTGTTTCCATTTCAAAAAAATAATATATTTGGACCAGAAAAAATACTTATATTTTCACCAGAAGACAAAAGAAAAGCAAAAGCACTCATACAAGCAATGAGATTCCTCATGGGCCACTAATGTACTTTACCAGAACAATTCATGGATCTGGAGAAAATAGATGTGCATTTGTTCAAAAGGACTGACTATCAGCCTAACAGAAGCGTTAGGTCTTCTACACCTGGGCAAGTTTTATCTTCACACTGTTACAGCTACAACACAATTACTGGCTGTAAATGCTCAATTACTAAGACATAACTCTGTCCTACAAAAGGACCAAGTTTTGTACTTCACATATGCTTAAGTTACCCGAAGAACAGGAGAGTCCCTACCCATGACAGGGGGGTTGGAACTACATGACCCTTAAGGTCCCTCCCAACCCAAACCACTATGATTCTACGATACAATTTTTCCTGGGCACAAAAATCGGTATTTTGAAAGAAACCTCTATAAAAAACCAAATAGCCGGGAAGAGTTGCCAAGGTGCAGAAGCTAACATCAAGCAAACAAAACAAATATCAAATCATTGTCTCATTCTAATTTAATGGCAGGACATCAAGGAATACAGTGCGTACAAAACCTAACTGAAATTTTATATATACGTATTATAGAAAATTTTTGGTAATGTTCAGGTAATGCTAACTTGACCAGCCAAATGGGAATGTGAAAGGAAGTTCAATGAGAGAAGCAAAACTGTATATCCATGAAAGAATATTCAGTTTAGCAGGACCTTATCTACTCTAAAATTATTAATTTTGACTGAAAATATAAAATATCACAGCCAAAGACTAATGGGCTAAAGTAAAATGATCTAAGTAAAATATTTGAAAGGCTGTTTTTAAGAGCATATAAAAGAGAATTAAAGAGAAAAACAAGCCTTAATTTGGTCCACTAACATAGTTACACGTCCTTTGTTTTTGTCAGGCTTTGTTTTTTGTTTAATACTTTGCATTCGAAGAGACACTTCTATAGAATCAGAATTATTCAATACCACAAAAAGCAATGTAATAAATCCTGTACATGAGAGGTAGTGTCAGACATGGAACAGAAAAGGTAGGCATTTATTTGCATTGTCTCTGTCTCTAAATTCATAATTAACAGTATGTGCTTATAATGCAGCACCTGTCTCCCACAAAAGGATACAATTGTGAAAATGTACTCAATATCATTTTACTGAAGCACAGTCCAGCTTATGGAGGAAAAAGCCCAGGGAAAACAGGTGTGATGATTACTAGAGCTGTCTCAAAATCATATTCATAAACCATACCTAAAGTTTCTGATCTGTTCCTTAAAAACTGTATTAAAAAAACCCAACAGTGAATGATTCTGTGTTGCAGGGAGATACTGCCATTCATTCTTGTATTAGTAGTGCAGCAGCTGCATTTGTCTCTTCCTGTCATTACAGCATTGTTCTGAATGGACATGATATGAAAATACAATTCTACATTTTCTATTACAAAACCGACTTTGCCTCTGTGCCACACAGAAATTCTCATCAGTGTCTAAATCAATTACAACATACAGGTAAACCTGTCAATTCACAAACTTCTCCAAGTATCTACACACATCTATGGAAAGATTGAACAGTAAAGGCGGCAGAAATTCTGTCTTATGACAACTCCATTATTTTCACAAGGTATTTATTAGTACAGTATGAATAGACCTACAACTACATAGCTATGAGTTCTACAGTTCTTTCAAACATCTACACAGATAATTTTTGCAGCAAACAAATAGAGGTACCAAACTAGGGCACCTGGTAAAAATGTCAGTAGCAGTAATTCTTCTGGATAAAGGGGCTGACACAATGTTCGAATGCCTATCAGAACCCAGAGGAAGCGCAAGCAGAGAACAGAAAGTACTAAAACTGACATTTCAGTAAGGGGCTTAAAAAATAGATGGCTTCCCAGTAGCACCAAGGGCTCCTCAAAGGTGCCCAAAGTATCAGAGGTTGCCAAGGAAACAAGCTCCTTCCAGAAAGAAGTTCTGTCATTTAAAGAAGCTGTGGATGCCAACATCCCTAGAAGTGTTCAAGGCCAGGCTGGATGGGGCTTGGAGCAGCCTGATCTCATGGAAGGCATCCCTGCCCATGGCAGCAGGGTGCAACTACACGGTCTTTAAGGTCCCTTCCAACCCAAACCACTCTAGGATTCCATAATCCCAGATGAGGGAACCAACACATGGAAACAAGTCTATAATCAGGTCAATGGCCTTTCCCATTCCCACATGACCATGATTACAATCACTACTTGTCCAATATCACAACATAGTATGGAAGTGACCAATACAGTCACCTGTGTGAAACAGTATCATGCATTACTATCTAGGAATTCCCAGTCCCATTGTGACATGAGAAAACACTGATTCATTCATTTAGAATCCCTTCTTATGAGTTACAAAACATAATCCAGGAGATGGCATTTCTTTCCAGCCAATAAGTATTTGCTTCCTTTCATTTTGAGGCCCCTCTCCTATACTCAAAGACACCTGTGAATTAGATGTACTGCAAAATAATTCATTTTCTAAGACAACTGCAAAGCAAATGTTAAGTAAGATTAAAGCCTTCCTGCTCAAGACAACTGTATGTTGGACTGAAAACTGATTCCACCAAACCACTCAATTTTAAGTCATTTGCTCTGACACTGCTGCGAGGTACAAAAGGAAGCAAAGTATAGGGTGGTAGGAAAAAAAAAATCTTCAAGTGTAAAGGAATACAAAAAACAGCTTTGTGTTACTGCCTTTAACAACACCTGAACCATAAACAGAGATTCCATCCTATTTATAGAAAAGAATTTATAGTCTCTATGCACTATATTCTACCTAAATGCATGTTCAACAGAAAGTAAATCTGTTGTATATTCTGCACATACAATGTATTTATAAGGCCATGACCTTTCAAATGCACACTCCACCCATCCTTGTCATGTCAACAGAGATAGGAGCTTGCACAGACAGTGCCAAAGTGATTCTCTGCACAGATGCTTAAGGAACTGAGGGATCAAAAGTAGCCTGGGCTATATTAACAGAATCATAGCCAGGAGGTCAAGGGAAGTGAGTATTCCTCTTTACTTAGAGCTTGTTAAACCACACCTAGAAAACTGTGGCTAGTTTTGGGCCCCTCTGATGCAGGAAGGACACCATTATGCTGTGGTGATGTAAGTGGAGAGCCATTTTAAGTTCCAGAGGGGTGGAGCCCTTCTACTTAAGGAGCAGCTGAGAAATCAGGGCTTCTCAGCCTGGGGAAAATACAGCTCTGGGTACACCATCAGGAGCTGCAAGGTCATCACTCATGAGAGTCAAGGTCCACACAGCAGTGCACAGTAGGAGGATAGAGATGACAGGCGTAAGTTGAAAAAGAAAGGTACAAGTTAGACAAAAGTAAAATGTTTTTCCCCAGGAGGACACCCCAACAGTGGAACAGATTGCCCAGAGAAACTGTGCAGTCTCTGTCCTCAAAATATTCTGGTACACAACTTTATCCAGCTTTATCCAGCCTCAAAAAAACCTCATCTGACCCTCAAGATGATCCAAGCTGAGCAGGAGGTTGTACCAGGACACTCATGAGGTGTTGTACAAACAGAATTACTGTGTAATTACAAAGAGAAAAAGGAGGACTTGGTAGTAATAAATAAATCATTGTGACATTTTTGTGATGTCTAAAATAATATTGCAGCAAAATTATTATATCGGGGTATAAAGTCTTTATATGAAGGTTCATAAACCATTTTTACAGTATGTATAAACAGTCAAAGTTACATGCATGGTAAAAAGTCTAATTTAAAAATTTTAAGTTTTAACTACTTACATTTTACTAACATTACTTCTTTCCAGAAAAGGATTAAGTATTACAGTTAAGCACATCTTAATAAAATCCATAAGTTGCCTTTTATCAAGTAACAAATATGCTTCAGCTTTTAAGTTAGTTCTTCTAACTAAATAAATCTTGTACATGCCAGAAATTTTTTCAGAACAATTCCCACCAGTGTTAGTACTGCCTCTACCGAACTCACATTAACTGTCCCAAAGGAAGGTCTAATTCAAACTAGATTCTCTGACTAGGGGCCCTTTTCATTCTCCTTCTTAAGTCCATCATTCCAACTTAACTCCCAGAACAGCAAATAAGCTGCAATAACCTGAAACCTCGTTTATATTAAGACTAACTCCAAATCACCTAAACCCACCAGAAGAGGGTTATGTTGAAATAGGCTGAAACAGTTGAGATTTTTCTGCCTGGAGTAGAGAAGGCTCCCAGGAGACCTTGTTGAAGCCTTTTGGTACCTATTGGGGCCCTACAAGAAAGACAGGGACAAACTTTACAACAGGGCTTGTTGCAACAGGACAAGGGGTGACGATTTTCGACTGAAAGAGGGTAGATTTAGATTAGATACAAGGAAGCAATTTTGTACAAAAGGGGTGAAATACTGGCACGGGTTGCCCAGAGAGGCAATGAATACCAATCCCTGGAAACATCCAAGGCCATGCTCAACGGGGCTGTGAGCAGCCTGACCTAGTGGAAGATGTGTCTGCTTATTGCAAGGACATTGACTAGATGGCCTGTAAAGGTCCCTTCCAAACCAAACCATTTTATGAGTCCATGATCACATCTCTCACATGTGAATTGGATCAAGTCAATCACAGCTGTCTCAGAGTACTGCTGAATGCACCAGGGTCTAACTTCTCTCTGTGGGGTTTCAGAGTATTTGTTATGGCCGAACTTAGAAAATTAGTCAGCTGGACTAGCAGGAACGGATGTATGAACAATAACCCTGCAGGTCACTCTACGATTGCCCCTAAGGCAGACTTGCTTACCAGCAACACACAGACTGCAGAGATACATGGGTACTGGTACCCTCAGCTCTGCTTCCTCTGGGAGTACTGCTTCCTACAGAAACTTACAGGGAAGGCACCAGCACTCAGGGGAAAGGTGACAGCTCCCTGCAGAAATACTTCACAGTGTCATCTCCCATAACATCTTTAATAATCTCCTTCCTAGTAACACTACTTGTAAGACTCCTGTAAGATGGGTTAAGGTTTACCTCTACTTACAAAGACTTTAAGAACTGTTTTAGTGAGACCGCTAAAAACAATGAAGAAAGGAGCTACTAAAGGCAGAAGAAAAAAAATAAAGAGAATGCATTGAAGTTCCTTTGATTTACCTTAAAATATCTCTCTGCATCTTCTGTGGAGGACTGTAATATTGCTCACATCTTTTTTTAAATTATTACTGCCTATATTTTATTTTCAGAATTGTCTTCTTTCCTCCCTCCCTTGATAACCATTTTAATTTTGCAACTGTGTCAGGGGCATTTGTCATTCTCCCCTGAACTATTACAGTCACTTAGAAAGGGGGCACACTGCATTTCTAGACTTCCTTAATACTGACAATAGTGGTAGAAAGAAACTAAGTAAGATTCACCCAGCATGCAGAGGGTACACACACTTCTTTAAATTAATCTTCATTTGTTCTAACCTTTGCAACATTCTTAGCAGCTTCTCAGCTAGTTCTTTGCAATTCTGATGAATCATTTTTCAGAGCAAATAAAAACCTTCCCATTTCATTTTGAGTAAGTCAAGATAGGGGCCAAGGCCAGGCTCAAAAACTCTTTGGCATGCTTTCCATTAATGTTCTCACTGTGCTTTTCCTCACCTTCCAGATTCAACTGTTTGCACACCATAGTACAGAATCTACCCATCCATTGTGTGATGAAATGCAGCCCATTTCTCCAACACACAGTGAGTTCAGAGAGGATAAGCTCAAGTATAGCAGGACACTATCACTTGTGTTTTCAGAAAATATAACCGGCCTACAAANGGGGGGGGGGGGGGGAAATAAAGAGAGATTACTCCTCATATTGTTCCTGCACCGATCCTCTCTAATCCTATCTGTTAATTTAGCAATTAAACACAATCAGCATCTCCAAAGTTTTGGTCTGCAATCAAGTTTTAGTTCCATGGTATTGAGCTCACCATGTAGGTTCAGATTCTTGACATTCAGTGTACTGCTCTAAGAACACTGGCTTTAAGTGAAAATGTACCCTTTGCAAGCAATCTTATGCACAGACCTGGCACATTCGTTATTCATCTACAAATTAATAAGTAGTAAGGATCTTAAATGTAATCCTACCTACTCTCTTCAGAGCCTGAGATAAATTACTGTCTTCTACTAATCTAGCAGAAGAGGAGAAATGTTGCAGTATTTTCTCAAGATGCTCAAGCAAAGACTAACTGAACATTAGCTGACTCATCTGAATGTATGAAGAAAGGCTTAATACTTCTCTCTAGTGTCTGTATAATACCTGTCACTAAAGAAATTCAATAACTAACCAAAACAGCAACCTATTACTCAAAATGCATGTCCAATTTATTGACACCATCATCTCCAAGTACTTGCACCTCATACTTTCCCTTTGTCACTTCCTTCAATGGTTTGTGGGTACATGAGCAGTGCAGAGGAGGAAAGCAGGGTTTCTGAGCACAGCGAGGTATGGGCTGGAGCACCACTGCACTTCTGCACTCAAAGCATTCCACAGCAGGTTTGCTTACTTACAGAAGTGACTGGAGAGCATCAGTCATCACCACCACACGTGGCCATGGCACTCTTTCACAGCTCTAAGCAACGTAGAAGCTAATTTAAGCCTGTAATATCACCAAAACACACAGAGAATATACTGCAGACAGAGTGTGACAGTGAAAATGGCTGTTGTGTAAATAGAATTGTTTTCCTTTCTCAACACGGTATTTTCATGGTTAGCATTTCCTCAATACAGCAGCATACAGAAAGATCTGGAAGACAGAATCAAGGCTCTACCCTCTGTTTTTGGGGTTTTGGGGTTTTTTAAGGTTCTTCAGTTCTTGATTAGAAATGGTATACTAAAACTGAATCATAACTATGCCTCAAACACCTGATTTCCCCAAACTTTTAGCTCCTATTCAACCAGACCAACATTGTTCTCAAATCCTTCCTGAACTGTCTGTGCCTAAACTCACTGTTCCAGACTATACTGAATACTGATTGTACTATAGTAGAATCTGAAGCACCTTCACCATCCTATGTCTGAATAGTAACTTTTCATATATTCAGTCTGTACTCACTGCACTTATTAGACCATGTCAGGCTCATGTAAGACCAAGCCATGGACTGCTAACCAGACCTTCTGAACCCGTAACAGTAATTCTTCTTGGTCTCATTCCCCATTTCTGGGCTGTGTTCCCAGTGCAAATTAAATGTAAGTCTTCAGTACAGTAACTCTGCACTTCAGATATACCATCTGCAGGAACTGCTCAAAGACATCTTTCCCAGGTTGCCCAGAAATAAAACTGGTAATCATCACTAGGAGCTCTTACCCTCCAAGTTCTTTTTACCCTGAAAGATACTTCACTGTTCTCATGACCATGTAGTCTGTTACTCTTTTCCACTTTAGTGAATCCACTGCTGAATTTCTTGAGTGCAGGTAATATAAACTGGTAAGTTTATACAATAAAATGCACTTATTTTTTTTGCAACCCTTTGTGATTTAGCTAAAATAAACTATATGAAATTGTCCTGTAGTAGAGTTTGTACTCATCTCCTACAAATCAAAGAGGATTACCTTTCTTCCAGTGTTAACCAACACAGTTACATCTGAAATTAATGTAATTACTGTCGCATATGTAAATCTAGACTGAAGTAAGACTTGATTACATATGATCGTTTGTACTTACAATGTAAAGTTAGATCCATGGTTAAATTCATGCAGAAAGGAAGAAAACTTCCTTACTCGACGAGTGAAAAGCTTTCACTATTCCATTGCCAGTAGAATTTATTAGGATTAGTTATGAAAGCACTGCAAAGTTTTGTTCCATAATGATCATCTATAAAGGCCCGATTTGACTAAATCACAGAAAGGCAGACTTCAAGATGGATCAACTGAGTCAAAAGGGCTGTACTGAAAAGTAACCAGCTGTAGCACAAACTCAAAACACAAAGAACTTACAATACGGACTCATGTTGTAACAAAAGCCAGGCAATATATAAAAGAAAGTATTAGAGCCTGATGAACCCCATCAAGCAAGGCAAAGGTATAACTGTGCTCTCCCAAGTACTTGATGAGAAAAAGAGTCAGTGGTGACAGGCCTACGTATCACAAACAGATGCATTTCGGCTGGGATGTGACAACAACCTAGACATCTCAAGGGACGGGAAGGAGGAATGCAAGATCAGGAAGGCCAAAACTAGGTGGGGGCAGTGACCTCTGTCATGACCCATCCTTTGCCCTCCCTTCCTGCATGCACTAAGTCACTGTAATCTGTCAGTTCACACACACACACATGCACCAACTCTTCCTGATGATCCTTCAGCCCTTATGTAAAAACACACACAGTAGCAAGGTGGATAGACAAGAACACAAGAAACAGTATCTCTGGGGGTGGGATTGTTATGTTTGTTGGAATATAATGCAATAAAAATCTCTCTGTGAGCAAAATGAATGAGTCAATACATTTACAATGCACCAACAGAAATGAGGTGTGGATGACAGATGACAAAGGTTTGGAGGAGGAAGAAGACAGACTGAACAAAAATTGATGCAGAATGACTCGCTAAGAAACTTAAATGTCAAATGACTGGAGTGAGTTTTAGAGGGAAACTTCACATAGGTATCATTATGTAGAGGCAAAATATAGAATGAATCTTACGCAGAGTATGCTCTGGGGAAGAGGATGGTATGTGTGCAGGGAAGACAATACAAAAAGAAGGACTAAGAGCCCATCTTGATAACATCACAGACTACGAAGTAAGAACATGGCCCTGGATTCAAGACAAGATCAACAAGCAATTTGTCAGTGTATGCAGCACTGATTTCTATCTTCCAGGTTTTGCTCAGCCCTGTGTAGCCCTATTCCAGCTTGGCAGTACCCCCAAACAGCTGGAATCCAAAGGCTGCATGGGTACCTACTATTCAAGCGACTGAAGTCTCATGAAATGGGCTTACAAGTTTTCCCCACAAAATAAGGTTGTGAGCCAGGGGTGAGCTCATCTGGCACATAATCCTAACTGGTTACAAAACCTGACTTTCACAGGGAACACAGAGATCCCTACCTCCTAACCTGTTACCACACAGGAAAATAAACTCTACATCCTGCATTAACTCAAGGAGTACACTAAAGGCAAGTTGGCTATTTCCTATGTGAATGTTGTATCTACTAAAGCACTGAAGTATGGGCAAGTAGCATGAGCATAGTAAGTGCAGCACAAGCTCAGCCTTTAGAAAAAGATAGCAGGAAGACAACTGCTGCTGGCAGAGTCTGCTTTGGGTGTTATCTCCTAGAGTTCCTGGAGCAAGCATGTCAGGAACAGTGTTCCTGCAGAATTTGTCCATCATTCCCAAACACTGTGCTCTCAAACCCCTTACCACTTACACCCCAGTCATTTTGCAAAGCTTTGCATTTCATCTAATCTCATCTTGATCAAGTGCCAGGTCAGAGAAACGTTTTATAAGAGAATTTATTTTTTCTGTGAGAAACCAGTCTATGTCTGTCAGGCTTGGATCAATACAATAAAACATTCCCTTCAGGTAACTCCCCAACTACTATTACTGTCATTTTCACCAAGACATAACATCATTCATTAGCCACTTGTTAGTAATCAGAGCTCTACATTCCAAACTGTTACTGCACTTCTAACCTGCATTATTTCAGCATCTAAACAGCAGGCTTTTCTCATACCAAAAATAACCAAAAAGGGCAAAAAACAAACCTCCCATAACAAACAAAAATAGTAGCTTAGACTATATCCTATATACTGCCCCTGACCCTCTAAAAATATGTCAGTTGTGATCAGAGTGAACTTTTTACCTAGTCTGACATAAATCCGTCATAGTCTGACAAAAGGAACTTCAAATATCCACAGAATTTTACCACCAAGTCCTGATACACCTATAAATTTTTATTTCTTGGGTAGAGGCATTTAAGGATGTCCTCTAGTAGATCTCATACTAAGAGGCTTTCTCAAGGTTACAAAAGAAAGTCGTGAGAAAGCAAATTTGAAAATGTTTACCAGACATCTATATGCATAACTCCCTCTTCTCTTTGTTTTCCTTCATTAATCAGTAAGGAAACTTTTATTATAATCCCCACTTCCTACTGCTCCAGACCATTTTACTTTGGGGGGGAAAAAAAAAAAAATCTAAAAAAAGCATATCAAATCAAAATAACACATACATCACTTTTTTATAGTGTTCAACAAAGGAAGCATCCTCTATAATTCTTGCTTTTTTTGTACAATATGCAGATGTGTTATGTTCCAGAAAATCAAGGCAAGTATTTTCTCTTTGAATTATGGCTAAGAATAACACATCACTTCATTAGGTGATGATTTCAAGTAATAAAAACATACAAAACTGTGGATCTATAAGAGGACAACAAAGAACTTGCCAGTCTTTGAAAAAAAATGTTCCTTAATTTTTATTATTTCCAGAGATGCAAAGCACTTACACCTAGTCCAAACAAATATTGCTGGTGCTCAAATATTGAAGTGTTGTATTACATAACATCTCCAAGATTTGATTCTAAGCAATGAGGAGGAACTGTGTGACATTATGAAAGCCCCTTCAAGTCTAATGATGGCACTTGTTACTCTTGGAAAGGCATGACAAAAACCTGCAGAGTAAACAGCAATGTGTTTCATCAAGGTCGTAGGTTGAATGAACATCATCCTGTGATGACAATGAACTCTCAGACTGACCGAGCTGTTGAATGCTGCTTGCTGTCAATGACCCCGTGTGGGAGAGTGGAGATCTGCATGACAGGGAAAGACAAAGGGACCAAACGTGACTAGCCTTTTCCAAAGGCAGAAACCAAGGAACTAGATCAGTCAGCTACACTGAGAGTCCTGAGGAAAAAAACTGGAACAGATAACGAACGACACTATTTATTTAGCTATAAATAAATACAGGAATGAGTATTAGACACCATGGGTTTGTCCAAAGCAAGTCTTGACAAATCAGTCAATTTTCCTTATGCCTCTGTTCTTGTATTCATAGCATTAGTAGCAAATATCTCATAATAGTGCTAGATTTCCATAGTCTTACGTAGCACTTTTGTATAAATACATGGGAAAAAAATAGACTAAATTTCTCTGGAATTACTGGAGATTTCTTTAGAGCCATTATCAATGATTCTCTGCAACTAAAGAAATACACAAAATGATTTTTTGTAGGGGTCTGTTTTGGTTGCCTCACTGTGGAAAATAACTTGGATAAGAAAATACAAAGGAATTTCCTGGGGAGGAAAGGACAAGAAAATACTAGTGCACTGGAGGGCAGGATTTGTTTATAGGTAGGTGTGGTGCTCTCTGAGAGGATACAGTTCAGTAAGGTGGAGCACAAGGCATCACGAGTAGGCAGAACAGCCAGCACAGGGGATGATTTGTAACAGCCAATTAGGCAACACGCCACAGGAACTTGTTAAAGAATCAGGAAAGATGGTTGTGCTACCAATTCAAATCACATACACGTAAATGGAAGACATCCTTCCATTCTACTGATCAACAGCATGCTTTAATAATGGGGCAGAACCACTTGGAGCCACAGGATATAACATGTCAAAAGCATGACTTCAGAGGAAAGACTGAGCAACTTGGAGAGAAACCTGAGAGAAGGCATGACCACGATAATACATACAAGAGCACAGCAAAGCAAGTCTTATTTTATTCTGATTCTTATTTTCGTAATAGGAAGTACAAGATGCCATGATCATGAATGTATTAAAGGGGGATTCAGACTAAACACTAGGAGAAAAGAACTCTCAGTGAAATATAAGAAGAGTCAGGGATGTTGTGGAATCTGTCACTGGAGATTTCAACAACCTTTTAGAGAAAGACAACTGTCAGAGTGGCTGAGGGAGCACAGTATGTAGCCTCATGTAGAACAAACACGAAAGAGCTTATTACTTAACTCTGCCTTGTCAGTCACATGTTAAAATACACTTGACATGCTTTCCACTCTAGTTTTTTGGGTTTTTTTAAATAAACTCTTCTGCAAAATTGAAAACTATTCAGTCCAAATAATTTTGTCCTTTTAAAGCTCACCTCACCCCTGCTGTATAAAAATACAGTTTTGTTTGTTCCTTGACATTGCTGCCCAACAGAATACTGTAATTATCATATTATCAGTTATTGTTGCATCATTAAATATCATTCTCCTTTGACTCTGACCCCATTTACATTCCACAAATTCTGGTTTTGTCCCACCTTAGAATAAATCCATCATTTGAAGTAACAGCCTATTTCATTTGTGGGAAAAAAAACTGGTTTCTAGTCTACTGCAGACTGGAATTCTAAGCTGAGCCACTGTTTACCACTGAAATAAACTACCCACACATCAGATTTCATATAGGAGACATACACAGTACCAAAGCAAATGTTCAGGTACAAAATCAGGGGTGTTAGCAAGTCCCCCAATGGAATGCACTCAATATCCTTTATCAGTTTAAGTCATGCCCTTTTAATATTACTTACTTAGTTGTTTCTGTAACTTAATTCCAGTTGAAGATCTCATTTCCTTCCCACTGTTACACTCAATTTTGTATTGTTTGTTTTTAAATTACCTGGGGACTCTGGTTGAACTTAAAGCATCATCCATCCTTGGCTCCCAAGTCATTTTAGCTATGTTTTTCAGAGACAAGACTAGACAGGAATCTTTTATCCCAACTGAGGACATTTTGGGCACAGCTAGAAGTAACTCAGTTTCATACAAACAGTGACAGTCTGAGCTGTGAAAATACTAGGGGGGAGCCTTTTTAGCCCTCTGCTCAACTCCCAGGCTCCCTACAGATCCCCTTCTGTTTTCTCAGGAAAGTGAGAAATACGTTTAAATAAACCTCACACATCTATCTCAACTGCTTTACAATATCACTAGCTTTATTTCTGAACACAGATAACTGTTTCAGAACTCCCCCACCCCTAATAAAGTTCTGAGGGATTTTGCTGTGGCTATCTCAGATAATAGTTTGACTCTTCATCTCCTGGAGGCTGAAGACTTTACATACTAACTACTTAGATCCTTCACAGGCTTATAAAAGGGAAAAAGATATTTATCATGATTCTTATTCTGGATGCAAAAATAAACCAGAATTCTGTCCATTTCCCCCAAATTCCAAATCACACTAACTCACAGGAGAACAGTTCAAAGATGTGTTAGACAGTTATGCTTTTACCTTCGTGACTGGATTTCCAGCAGGATCTGAGCAACTACTTTGCTCCCTATATATTTGAAAAACCAAAATATCCCTCCTTGTTTCTTTAAAATCCATCCATGTACCACAGCTGCAGAAAAAGCAATTAAGTGCAAATTGTTCCTCTGAGTTTTGGATACACTTTCATTTGTCCAAAGAGGAATCCCATCCACTCTTCAGTTTGTCAGTGTTTATACTTTCAGCAGAAATTTCAATAGCTTTTTAGAATTGGAGTACACCTTTATAATAAGACGCTTAATTACTTACTAAAAATCAACTTCTTGTTATTCCCTCTGAAGCCATCAGCATCAAGCAGCTTTGGCATTAACCACAGAACAAGTATCAGGCACATGGATGTACATGTGATCAACTACATAACTACACTTTCTAGCTTTCCCCCTGAAGTTTCTAGTAGCTTTTACCTAGGTTTGATGCTCAGACTTTTACCAGTAAAAACTCTAAATATGAGAAGACCAGCAAAACCCTCCTTGTGCAGCTGTACAGTGAGCTCAGCCAATCTCCATATCGTGGGCCACACGCAAAAAAATATTCCAAACCAAACACCGATGCTGTCAAACCATTGGTTTTCAAAAATAAATTCTCTATCATGTCACTTGTTTTATTTTCCCCAGAAAAGGTTTATCTCCTCAGAGGTCTAGCTTCCATGAAGAGACAGAAAAACCACACACATGGAGATACAAATTGCTTGCAAATTAAAATCATGCAAGACCAGCACTACAGACAGGCAAATCAAACTGAAGAGCCAGGCTGGAAAAGTATAGCACATACTGGGCAATGTTGATGGGGGATGTAAAAGTCTACCTACCCTACCACCCTGAATATAAAAAAAATTATAAACAAATACCAGCACTTTCAGGAGGGCAGGGAAAAGGAAAGCCTGTTCACCCATTAAGGAAGCCACACAGATACACAGGACAGACAGAAGCAATGGCCAAACAACAGCTCTGTAATCACGGAATTAGTAAAACATGTCAGGTGGCTGAAAACAGAATTATCATAATTTTTCACTCTCTTAGATACTGAGACTGATTTGTTGTTCACTTTCTTTAAAATGAATGCATAAATCAACTACTTTAATTACACAACAACATGATAGATAGTTGTTCTTATGTCAAGGGGAGATAAGCAGCTAGAATACTGGAAATACAACCTATACTCTCATTTTATAATCAATACTGTGTGACTAAATATTAAAGGAAGGAAAGAAGGCATTTTCAGAAAATTAATGGGAATCAAATGCCTATATGTCCTCAAAACTACTCTAGAGCGAAGTCTAGAGTGAAGTACTAGACTTCTTTGAAAATTCCTAAAAAAGATCTCAACACATCCAACCCTGCCAAAGATTAGACAGCAGCAGAGTGGTAAACATGAAAGTAAACAAATGCACCCATATATTAATCCAGCATAGCAACTCAAAAGACATAATTCTGCCTTTTCCCTCAAATACACAACTGAATGTACTGTCATTCTTAAGTCTAGAGGGAAAACAAGTGAATTCTCATTCAAATTCATTCAAGAGCACAAGCCATAAAAATTTCCATAATTCCTGCCCTTTGATTTGCATCTCAGTTACTCCATATCTTTTAGAAAGGCATGGATAATGGATATAAAGGCTACAAGCAGTGATTAATGTACTGCAGCTCTTAACTAAGCCATCTCTGTAGTTGATTGCCTCAAAAACATTATTCACTTTCTGGTTTGAACTTTTCTGACTTCCGTCTACTGGATTTTGTCATATTTCTGTGTACTAAAGATTTACTTAAGTACCTCTATTTCTGACATTTCTGAGCTATAACCTTTTCCAGAAAAGCCACATGACTGAGTTCTTTAAGCTTTCTACCATCATGCTTGTTTTCTTGACAACAAATAATATGCCCTGAACTCTCTCCACTTTTCAGCATACTTTTTAAACTGCTTGCCACACAATAAACCTGCCAGTAATAAACTCTTTTGAAAACTTGTCTCCAGTTTCTGGAGTAGAACACTATGAGCAAACAAATCTCCTGCTGGGCTGGTTTTGGCTGGGGTGGAGTTAATTTACTTCACAGCAGCCACTATGGGCTATGCTTTGGATTTGTGCTGAACAGTGTTGATAACACAGGGATGTTTTAGCTATTGCTGAGCAGAGCTTACACTGAGCCAGGGCCTTTTCTGCCTCTCAGCCAGGAGGCTGGGGGGGCACAAGGAGCTGGGAGGGGACACAGCCAGGACAGCTGATCCCACCTGGCCCAAGGGATATCCCTGACCATGTGGGGTCATGCTCAGCACATAAAGCTGGGGGAAGAAGGAAAGGAGGACATTAAGAGGGCTGGTGTTTGCCTTCCCAAGTCACCCTTGCATGTGATGGAGCCCTGCTGTCCTGGGATGGCTGAACATCTGCCTGCCCATGGGAAGGGGGCAGTGAACTCTATGTTCTGCCTTGCTTGAGTGCACAGATTTTGCTTTATCTACTAAACTGACTTGAATCAACCTACACACCATCACACTTCCACTCTTTGGATTCTCTCCTCCCAAAGTGAACAATCAGAGGTGGAGAATAAAAGTGCATTTAGTCCACTTAAAAAAAAAAACACTGTAGAAGCAAGTCTTCATTCAAAATTAAAACTTTTAGAATGCAAAGTTGATCTGTTCGATCATGAAGACAGGTACAGTACTGATAACAATGGACTGCTGTGAAGTAAAACAGGTAATGGCCCTTATTTCCCATAAGCAAAAGTGTGCCCCATAAACATCTTTGATACAGCCCTTAACTCCTTTAATTTCTAACACAACTTCCTAAAGATTTCTAAATACAACAATCATCAGAACGCAATCCTGAAAAGATCTTAAAATTAAATAACCAAAACGGTTTCACATAGATTCAGTATTTTAACACGTTTTAACATTACCTTGAGGGAATACAATCAAAATCAAATAAGGAAGCCTTAAATTAGCATACCCTTACAACAAGATACTGCTTGTTTGTGTGTACACCTCCTGAAGTCCTGTTGTCAGCAGTCAGATGACCACACTGATGGAGAAGTCTAGGCAAAAATCTAAGTGTCTTTGGATTACAGCCAGCACTGCTATAAGCATCCTAAAGGCACTGTTAACACTAAAAACAGCAGCAACTGTGATAATTTTTCAGTTTGACAGGTGCTAAATACCATTGGATTCGATTATAACTCCATTTTTATTGCAGCTATTGTCCAATACTCCTGAAATGACCTTACAATATGATGATTGTAATGAATAGCCTTAAACCAGTCCTGTGCCAGCTGAGCAATATAAGGACCACTTCCCTTCCATAGAAACAAAGATTCACATAAGAAGAAAGGAAGCCTGCACCTACTGCAGCATTCCAAGATCAGCCTCAGGATCACTCATAGTCCCCTCTTATCCCCAAGTGCTTTACCATTTTGTCCTCTTTAATTTCCCCTGCAATTATTCATATTGCAGATATGTCATTATTTATGTTGATACAAAGAAATGTAAAGCTTACTTCGCTCTTACTGAAAACATTCCAATAAGTCACAGAGCAAGAGAACAGTTTTAGTACTCACTGTGGCATAAAGCTATACCTTTTTAGTCAAATCTCAGAGATAAGACAGTATCAAAGCAATTAAAAGCTTGCTTTAACTCAAAGGAGTTGCCAGACTATCTCCTGGACAAGAAAGAAAAGCTACATTTCTTGGAGACAGGAATCTCCAGACAGGCTTCAAAATGGCAGCCTGGCTATAAACTGATATTCTCAACCCAAACAAATTTCCCTGCTGGATACTAAAGAAACTACTAGAAGCATACAGAAAGACCAGGTCACCACAAGTTTCATGGATGAAGGGACATCGAGCTGGTGGGGGACAGAGAGTGGTAAGTGAGGAACTGATTAACAAAATACTGAGATCACTGAAAAGCAAGTAAATTTAAGTCAGTTTAGCACACTGAAGCATCTCAGTGCAGGGTTACACAAATGCCAGAATGGGAAGAAAGAAAGGCAAGGGAACATGAAGTTCATTGCAAGGCTGTGGGCAGGTCTGCAGTAGCTGTTGGATGACCAAACAATTTACTTGGTCATCCAGGTGACCACAACCTGGATGTGGGCAGACCCTGCAGCTTTATCACAACTGCAAGGGGTCAGCCAAGCTGGCACTGTCCAGCACAAGTGTTTCGTTTCTATTTTATCTTCATCTGGTATGACCCAAACATACTTCCAATTAACATGGCTAATAAACCATGTCTCCTGGCAAAGTATGGCAAGTCTGTAGAGATGGAGATGTGTGTTCCACTAACCAACAGGAAGAAGGAAAGCTCTGACACACAGCAGTGTATTTGGGAGCAGCTTTGAATACAATGGGAGTCCATCACAGACAGCAACAGTAAGAAAATCTGATATACAGATGTGGTTTCATACTTTATATCAATGTTTGGGACACAAAAGAATGGCAAAGAGCATTGTTCAGGCTTCTTGACCAAAATACTAGATGTCATCCACACAACTAAGCTTTCCAGCACTGAAGTGTCCAACTACAAGAACTTCCCATCTTCCTCCTCTGTAACCACCAAAGAATTTAGCCAATCTGATCACTTCCACATCAGCTCATACACACACACAGCTACTTGTAAAAGTAGAATCTGAAAGCTGAGAACATTTGACAAGCATTTAATAAAGGCAGAACTGAATCCTTGACCTCATCATTTTAAAGAGACATTTCTGTTGGCAATGTGCTGGCTATCTGAAAATTCAAGACATTCTGCCACATTCCAAATATTGCCAGATAACAACAACTTAATGTAAACCATCATCCCAAACAAGTTTGCCTCTTTTGTACCTCTACCACTCACTGAAGTTTGGTCTATATTTATAAATCACAATCAACATGAGTCATTTTAAGCAACCTTTAAAAAGCACAGTTTCAATTTCCCATCTGTCCTGTAAATTTTGCCACAGAAATATTACATTGCTATATTCCACTTTGTGGCTCATGTCTGAAGAAAAAGGACAGAAACAGATAACTGTGTTTCATTCAAAAGCAACATTCATTACTTTTAGTACATAAACCACTTGGTTTACCTTGAATGTTTGTGTCAGATGGCATTTACTCAACATTTTGCCATGAATAAACCCTTAACCTAATATGAGAGCATATAAATTGTTATCAGTTAAATGCACACACTCCACAAGCATGTCCCAAACAACAGCTTCAGTCCCAAACCAGGTCTGTGATTTTCTGCACAGTAATCAAACCAATTCTCCATCTTTTCACAGAGAGATCACTTTCCTATCAAAGAAGGACAAAATTCAAAGCATTTTCTTTACTAAATAGATACGGCAGGTTTTCAAATCCCTCACTGCAGATTCTCCAGCAAGTTCTATTGAGATATATTGAGAAAAACTCAGTACCAACAGGCAGCTAAAATACTACTCAGCACAGCCATATAACTACTGCTCCGGTATACAATGCAAATTACGCAACACCGAGGTAATCTAATCAACTCCCTGATGGTAACAGCTGTCATCCGCCCCCAAGCAAATGAACGGCTTGACAACACTGACACCAAGCGACAGGTCAGGGAAAATACAAACCAAAACAACCCCACGCAGAAATGACACATCTTTTCACCTGCACACTCTGAAAGAGGCAAAGTCCTATTTCATCAAGACAAAGAAGTGAGTACCCATTACGCGAGCTGACATTTTCAAATGTCATTATACAAAAAGGATTACACAAAAGCTATGTGAAAGTGACAGAATATCCAACACTAAATGCATGTTAACAACACAATATAACTTTGATCTTGCAAGCACAAGTCAAAGACCACTACACTCGAAATTTTTATGCAATCAAATCTCAAATTCATTTCTAAACAAGGAACAATTAGTTGCTTGCATGTGTGGTCAGTATCAAAGTTCATTAACTTATGGGTTTAGTTCATTTTTTCAGATGAAAATGCAAACAGTACTTCTCTGCACTTCAATTAAAAAAAGTATGTGTTAATGCAAAATTTAATAACCTGCTAAGTGTCACTTACTTGCTTTGCCTGCCCTTCTCTCTGCTGAGAAATCAAAACACAGGCAGTCCAACGTCATAAGCACTAAATAGACTTGTCACCCCTCCTGCCGCCTTACCTGACAACACTGCACAAAACCCTACTGACAGAACAGTAGCTCCATCAAACACATCAGTTTTACCACCTCCCATGTCTATGCCCATATTCTCTGCTTCTCATCAAGCTTCTATGTTCTTACCTGCTGACGTTTGTATGCCAAATAATCAAGATTTTCCAGATCTTTTCGAAACTTCTGGTAGGTTTTCTGTAGATCTGATTTACTGGATACATTTCTTAAAGATTCAAATGTTCTTTGAAACTGCAATGGGAAAAAAAAAAAAAAAAAACAAAACATCATTCACACAGTTGCTGTCTTTCACTCTGTATTAGGATTTTATACTACTAAATGCTAATGTTATGGAGCTGTGTCAGCTCTAACATTTTAGGTATTTCTGCAGATTTGTTTTGAAACCAATCACTGAATGAGAAGTAAAATGCCCTGTTCAATTAAATGACATCCTCTAACTTCATAGGTCAGGCTTGCATAAGAAAAAACACTGGCTATCAACACCATCTCTACAGGCAAATTCCTTTTCTATGCTGTGTTACAGGATGCAATATATTCATATATATTTAAATATGTTTTTTTCAACTCAGAAAAGCATGAGACTTTATACAGGCCATGAACTTCTCATTATATCAAGTATAGCAATAGAATTTATATATTAGAGAACCCATACTGCCTATTTCCATTAATATATTTGAAAAAACCTCTTTTTTGTCTCCCTCATTTCTGCACACATACACTATTGTTAAAAACAGGACTGGTATTTTTAAAGAGACACACAATACCAACCCAGCTGCAGGACCTGTAACACAAAGACTTGTGTGAGAGGAGAACTGGAGGTCTGGCTTCCTTGCTACCTTCAGGAAATCATGAACCTTCAACTCTGACTTTCTGTTCCCCCTACCTGTAAATATTCATCTTCACCTCACAAACACATGACAGCTGCAAAGCTCCAAGTAGTTTGGAAATATTTTGTTATCCCAGTGATTACCATCAGAAGCAACTTCATAAACATTTATTTATTTACATCGACATAACCAGGAAGAGCCACACCTCTTGTAGGTCCTCCAAAGCAGTGACTTGTGTTCCTAGTTACAGTCCCTGTAGATGAAGTACTTTCTGTAAGCTCACATTTGGTACTGATGGCCAGGGAATGAGGCAGAAGACCAAAAGCAATGGACTGCTTTCCAGTCAGTTCTGGAAAACCAAGCACTTCACAACTAATGACATTCACTTCTCTATACCTTTGCTAAAACCACAGTCACTGAATTAGAAAAATGAACCACAAGAGTAGAGGGGGGAAAAAAAAAACCCAAAGCCAAACTTCCACTCATCTTCAGTCCCTCTTTAACAGGCTGACAACAGAACTGACAGCTAGTGCTGGTCACAGATGTAGAGTCCCTTGCCTGGGAGTCTAGCTAAGTTATAAGGATGATGTAATCAAATGGCCTGTTGCACATCCTTTACTAACTCTCTTTCTACATACTTGGTTCAGATTTCGGGCCAATGCTACAAAAAGCCAGTCTGTTTTTCAAGAATAAGGAGAAATTACTTATTTCTGGTTTGTCTAGAGCTGCAGAAGAAAAATTGCATTATAGAATAACAGTATTACCTTTCACTGTGCAATAGCACTGAACTGTTTTTGCTACTGATGAAGTAGTTCTCTTTATTTTCACATGGATTAATACAAGTTGAATTAAGGACAAGAAGCAAATTTTACTTCCATTCTGACCTAAGGAAGTGGTTTGTTGAAAAATATCTTCCTGTTTTAATGAGGTACTGGTTCTTTAAATTATACTAAATGTACTATTTTAGATTACCCAGAGATGTGGGTTTAAAAAAAAAAAAAAAAGAAAATTCAAACCAGCTCCAACTCCAATTACTAAACACACATTCTTATGAGAAAATAGTTGCTCTCCCCATATTTTGCTGTAATGGAATGGGCAATATGCCTCCTTTGGAGAGATTTACGGAGAGCAGTTCACATAGCTGTTTCCATTCAGAAAATATCAGATGATTTTGCCTCATTTAAAGAAGGTTTGAAGACACACATTTTGATGATAAAGCAGACACTGTTTGTTCTGCATGCATTTCCTCATTTCTGCTTCCCAAAGCAAGAACAAGTTATAAATTTCTCTAGATCAGAATGATTGTGTACGCTTGAGATACAAATAACTGTTGATCAGACAAAGCGTTCTACTGACCTCATTGCTATACTACCAATAAATAATGTGCCAAGATGATTTCCCAAGATTACTTTCCCAGCCTAGAATTTGCCTTCCAATATTAGCACTCTGCAGAATGAAAATTGAGAACAGGACTTCCATATTATTCTCTCATAAGCACTGCACTTCAGTGGTAACTGTTGCTGCTGAAGCAAACACAGTAATAAACACAGTGAAGGAAACCATTTAGCCACGTTCCTTCCCTGGCTGCTTCAAAGAATCTGCTGCAATGAAGTCCCAGTCACTGACTGCAACATGCAGGTATTTGCATAATCCAAGTAATTATTTCAAACAGGCCTCCACTTTTCTTATATCCCACCTTCCAACTTCCCCAAAATAACTTTCCAACTTCATCACCAGACACAACACGGGTTTCTCACACTCAGTTATACTTCTGAGGACTTCAAGTATTCCATGTTAACTGGTGCTACAACCACCTTGGTGTCATGGATGTCCCCAAGCTTCACGCTTTTAATTCATTCCATTTGGAATTTATCATCTCACAGCTTGACAATTACTTATTTTCATAAGTTATAAAGGAGCAGTCAAGAGGCTCCTACACCAAGCACAGAAGTGGATTCAGGCTCCTGTTGCACTCAAAAGGATGCTCACCTTGGAAAGATTAACTCCTAAAAGTAATTCTTTGGAAGCTGCCTTTCCTCTGTTATTTACTGCACATTAGAGTGCCACAGAATTTGCAAAGGACAACAATAAACACCACAGCCCTGAATAAAAACAACTGCATACCATGTTCCATAGACCAACATCTGATTAGCAACAAGAATCCATTTCTGCTGATTGATGAGAAAACAAACAAGAGCATGAACCAAAGGAGAAGTCAGATCTTCTCCCAAAGACTCCTGTCACCTTCTTAACAGCCCTGACATTCAGAGACTTCTCTTGCCATGAGAGTGGGAAGAAGGTATAATTTAGTCTGGCTACTGCCATAAAAGACAATAATAAATGTTTCTATAAATACATGAGCAAAACAAGGAGGGCTAAAGAGAATCTCCATCCTGTATGGGATGCAGGGGGAAACAGTGGCAAAGCATGAGGAAGAGTCTGAGGTACTTCATGCCTTCCCTGCCTGAGTCTTTAATAGAAAGAGCAGTTGTTTTTCAGACACCCAGGCCTCTCAACTGGAAGACTGGGATGGGGAGCAGAATGAAGTCCCCACAATCCCAGAGGAAGTATTTAGCAACCTGCTCCACCACTTACACACACAAGTCCATGGGCCAAGTTGATCTGCTGGAGGGTAGGAAGGCTCTACAGAACAATCTGGGCAGGCTGGATCAATTAACAACAGTTAGGGGAAGTTGAGCCAAGTCCCCATACCTGAAGTCTAGGTAGGCCTGAGATGATTGACCTCTGTTTTTCTGTGTAACCATACTGTGTTCTTGCTCAAAAATGTTTAATGCTGATAAATACCCTGCAGGAAAGGGAGGAACAGACAGCACTATCCTCACAGAGCCCCAGTTCACAAGTTGCTTCTTATCTGTAGCCATTCTCTTATTTTTCATTTTTTATTTCCTGGCAAGAGTTTTAAGTAACTGTAAGCAAGCATTTTATAAAGACCATGCTGTCTGAGACTTTCCTGAAAAATATGAAGACTTAAACAGTAAATCTACAAGCATGACAAGAAGGGGGAAAAAGGCAGATAAAAGATGTTGGCTCAGCATGATCTGAAACCAATTAGAAAAAGACAGACTGCCAATGTGCTTCAAATAAAATTCTCAACTTGTTACCTTCTTGCTATTCTCTTCTGATCAATAAATCCAAGCAATTCCATTAGTCTGTTAATTCACTTAATTAAATAATATTGAGCATTACTAACTATAATGAATGAGCTAGTAACACAGCTCTGAATCAAAGACTGCAATGCATGAGACAGCCCTTTGTCTGACTACATTTTTCACAACTCAGTTGTTTCATTAGATATTTCCAACTCTAAAATATGTACGGAAACTCAACTACAAACAGCTATTTATTTAAACTCTCCCCTGTTTAGAAAAAATTAAGTGGTTTAAAGAAGCAAAACCTTTCTTATTGGTGTGATGTACTTTTGTTTTCACAGCGAAGTCTAAAATAATTTCCATGTTTGCACTGCACCCTTGTACTCTGAAAAGGCTGTAAATTCCACATATGGCCAGAAGCATACCGTGCCAGAACGTGACCAATTTGTACTGACATCTAATGTGCTTCATTTGCACACACATTTAGACACACTTTGCTTGGGAAGATTCCACAGAATTCATAAAACAACCAAAATTCCCTCTGCATTTTTTAAAAGAATTTCTATAAAAGCTCAGTTCTTGTTAACAAAGGTGTGTTTTTGAACATATGGAGTGAAATTCCTGCCAGAATTATCAAATTCTTTCACACTGACTGACCTGTTATTTCTAGTTGTAAAAAGTCACATTCCAGTATTTTTGTGACAAAAATATTTAGCATTTCCAGCATCATAGTCTGTTTTATATAAAGATTTTACTACACAGATGTCCAAAACAGTACAAACTCTAAGCAAACTGTAGAGAAAACAATGCCCTTAGAGGTTACATAAACTGGCAGGGGGTAACTGAGGTTCATCCTTGTTTCCTAGACATCCTTCAAAAGGCAGATGTGACAGGTAACACTAGATGAGGCTTTATTTGACAGCCAGTCACACTGTCATCATTTTCTTTCTATTTTAATTCCCAGATTACAGAGGAAATTAAAGTTTAATGATCCAGAGTGCATTCTACCAGTAGGTAGTCTCAAATATTTTGAATGTCAGTGTTTGAATTAACCAGCTTTAGTGAGACAGCAAGACTAAAACCTTTCAGTAATCCTTGATAAATGGGTTTGAAAGACAAAAGACATAAATAGACCATTCCCCATAAAATACTTTCATATTGAGTAAGATCTAATTAATACTCTACAGTATTCTTTGATAATGCTGAACAACTTCCATGCATTTTATAGATGCAAGTAAAAAAATGTCCTTAGTTAGAATTTTTATGTCTTTTATTCTACTATTACTTCATTTATTTACTTTCATTTCTTTAAATTAACTTCAGCTCAGTCCTTTATGTCATTTTACTCTACAAAAATTATAGACCTCAGAGATACAGAACTAAAGGGCAATGAAATTTCTCATCTCTTAAGTGATAACAGTTATAACTCATGTCTGAAGAGGATAATACAGTAGAAGCATAAAATTTTAGAATAAATGCAAAGAAAAACAGTTAATTACTTTTAAAGAGAGTTGATTTTCACAGCATGTGAACATAAAAAAATCAAGAATCTGAGAGCAGATAGAGCAAAGACAAGGTCTCCTTTCCCGCTGCAGTCACTGTGTCAATACAATGCCTTTTTGTTGGAGCAAGTCCACACTGAAGAACATTTGAATTCCTAAGGGAGTTTTTAAGTTTAGTGATTTAAGCTAAGGTCTTAGAAAAGAGACAAGTTGAAATTCATTAAAATATTTAATAGCATTTAAAACTGGCTCAGTGAGCCATGACCAAAAGTCATTAGAAAGTGAAGGATGTTCAATAGCATATGTTGAAATTACTCCATCTTCTAAGTCGATTTCCTAATTAGATGTCAACATATAAAGATCTCATCACAGCTAACACCACTGTTGGCAAGTTCAACAGCCAGGGCAGGAACTAAATAAATATGAAAAACATAACACCTTCCTCCAAGAACTAGAGTGAGTGTTTTTACATAGGCATTATGGAGAGTGTTACACCACACTAATTTATTCTAAGAGTTAATTGGAAAACTCAGATGACAATTTAATTGCCCTCTTCGCAGTACTGGAGTTTTTCCTGAGTGGTACTTTTCATTCTTTCATAGTTTTCAGTTATTGTTTGTTTTCAAATGGAAATCCTGAAGTAAATTATACAGCTGTTTAGAAACACAAACTCTAGCAACAAAAACTACCTAATTTTAATTCTCCCATGTAAAACATGCTGAGAAGATCTTAGAAGGGTGCATCTAGGATTATGAAAATGTGTGTAAAAATGTACTAAGCTACCAATGAAAAACATCAGTTTAAGAAAAACTTCCACAAACAGTACAAAGAACATAGGCCACCTCTCTTACAACTGACAAATTTAATACATACACAACAATATGTAAACTTCCTCAAGACAGGGTTTATTTAGCTTGTATTGTATCTTTAGAACTGTTAGTGGTGGATCTTTCTAACACACAACATTGGTTTAAATACTTTTCCTACTCTGATTTGGAACCCAAATTTTCATCCTCTTGTCCTCACCAAAATGAACTTGCTTGAACACAGTCCCCTTTAAGTCAGTGAATACTCTTGTGGCATGAGGCATTATTAGAGATGGCACTGATTACTCACCTCTGCCCTGAAATATTAGGAAGTCAACAGAAATTTGTATTTTTATCAGTTTGTCAGACATTATTGAAGGTGTTAAGGGAAAAAAAAAAAAAAACAACAAAAAAAAGGATAATGAAAGCAAGACAATTCCCTTGCTCTTCCCAGCAAAGACTCACACCAGATGGAATGGAATAAGCAGCCAGAGAAGAAACTCAGTCAACACATTTTTGTGTTCAGATGCAGGGGGCTGGCAAGATGAAAATCAGGTTTACATGGACAGGAAAGTATTTTCATGTTGAGTAACAGGAGTATGGACATTTTGCCTAGGTCAGCAATAGCAGCATAACCACTGGTAAATTTTATATGGAATAGAAGACTGAAGACATCCCTTTTGTATAAAAGGAGCCACGTGGAGAAAACATGACCCAAAACAGCACTGTTGTGATAAGTAGCTGCAAAACACATTATTCCCTTGAGTGAAAAATTTAAGTGACTTTCAGTGAACATTTTCTACTGCACAAGTTCTAAACATTAGAGCTTTTTAGTCTTCTGATTGCAGGATACAAATACATATCTGGAGCTGGGGAGTTGTCAGATACACCTCTCACCCCTTTTCTCTCTCTTTTCATATGACCTGTCACAAAGTGACCTGAACACAGAGACAGACCCTTACACACTCAGTTCTTTCTCTCTGTACATATCCATATAAAATTCCCATCTTTAATGTTCTCTATAAATAAATTATTCCCTTGCTCTGCTACAAGCATTGAGAAGGTTATACAACAATTCAAGTAAGAAAACAGGAAATAAGAAATAAACCAAAGTCGAAATATAACTCCATGGATAACTCTCTGCTTCCCCTGATCAAGTATGTTGACTTGGCAGTAGAAGACTATTTTTTTGGTCCATTCTGCAAATCTCACCCAGAACATACATTTGCCCCAATTGCCAGTGTTATATGTGCACAAGACCTGCAACTCTCAAGTCCAAAAATAATTTTCAGTGCGGGAAGAGCCACCAGCAGCCCCACCTGTGGCTGCAGGGGAGCCTGCCTTAAGCCAGATTTTACTCACCACAGCCAGATGTTGCAGTAAATACGCCACATCAACCATGTCAGCCAGAACGAGCAGCCTGGTGACAGCTGCGAGCAGGGAGCGCGCTGCCGGCACCACCGCCTGCCGCCGGGGCAGGGAGCAGGGGTCGCTGGTGAACGCCTCTGCGGACACCCTCAAGGCTTGGCCTGCAAAAGGAACACAGAAATGCCCTTAGGCTCTATCCCAACACACAGCGGGAAAGAAATTGTTGAAGCTCCGCCGGCTACTTGGCAAGTCACAAGCATTGCCAATAACTTTGGCAATTCTTTGTTGCCCTAATAAAGGTGAGTTATTACAGATAATGCAGAATGCTTCACATTTTGAATTATGTTCCCTTTCTGTTCTACTGAATCATTTAATACTGAACTAATTCCCTTGGCCTTCACATTAGTACTCTTAACCATACACAACAAAGCCTGGAGCACTATATTAAACTTCTCTAGTCACTGCTTGTTAATATTACTATGTATTTTGGTTGCCCAGCTATTAAATAATTTCTGGTTGCAGAAGGGAATCAAATACTGTTCTCATTACAAATACAAGTTAACACGATGAAAACCTCACACACTCTAACATCTGACTGACATGAAATACAAGGAATCAGTGTCATGCAGCTACTGACTGTGCCAGTAGACAGCAATACACTGCTCTCTAACGTGAAGTTTAGCAAACTGAATTTAACAATAACAACAGTGACAGACACCCAAGTTTAATAAACACATTCACACTTTGCTCAGCCACTCATAAGCCTCAACTATCTTCTATATGCATTAGCCAATAACCCACTACCACTGACTTTTTAAGCTCTGAGTAGCAGGCTAGGAGTGTCTCTTTGTTCACAGTAAAAGTGGCCCAAAGAAAGCTGACCAGGAAAGCAGAGCTACAGATTTGAAAGGAACGGGTTAATTAGGAAGGAGTGAAAGTGCTTCAGTTGTGAGAAGCCCAGACAGAAGTGAATGCTGAGCCTGAGAGTTAATAGCTGAATGGATCAGCAAAGAAGTGAGATACAGCTCAGCTGAGGATAGGAAACAGTGCTATCATCATGAATATTTAATAAAAATTGATAACAAAAAAGATAATTTTCTGACAGGACTGGCTCCTCAGAAACCTCTAACGTAATATTCTCCCATTCCCATAAATACGAGGCATGTTCACAGGCAACTCATGTGATTATTTGACCAGGTCTCTGCTATTGTACCTTCCAGAAGATGGCTGTATGGATCTGAGTGTCCCTCAAGCACCAGAGACCCTTCAGAACCTCAAATAGTCCCAGAATCTGAAATTAGTACCATTTCAACATGGATACCTTGAGCCACAAAGATGATTAAGGGACCAGAGCACCTGTCATATGAATAAAGGCTCAGAGAACTGGGACTGCTCAGGCTAGAGAAAACTCAGAGGGATCTTACAGCATGCATAAATACCTGAAAGAAGGGTGAAAACAAGAAGAAGCCAGAGTGTTCTCAGTGGGGCTCAGTGAGAGGGCAAGAGGCAATGGGCACAAATCAACTCACAGGACATTCCATCTAAACATTAGAAAGTGTTATTTCATTGTGAGAGTGACTCAGTAGGTGCACAGGCTGACCAGGAAGGTTGTGGAGTCTCCATCCTGGCAGATATTGAAAACCTGACTGGGCATGGTCCTGAGCAGACTGCTGGCCCTGCCTGAGCCAGGGCATTGGACCAGATGACCTCCAGAGTTCCCTTCCACCTTCAACCATTCTGTGATTCTGTCAGCAAAGACAAACCAGAAAGGTCTGAATATGACCAACCCCTTAAAAATGCATTGGACATAAGATTGGATGGCCAGATCAATGAGTATAAAAATCACAATCCTAAAACAGAGCTATGAGATACCGGCTAGGCAGGTAGGAGCTAGAAGTGCAAACAAACAACGAACAGCATGATAAGAACTTGCCTAAAACGCAGTTGACAGCATGATAGCATTCATTTTTATTGTAATTCCTATCAAATTAATGTTCTTCCATAATTACATTTGTCACAAAAAATGAAACACAAAAAATGGCCTTTTAGTGGCAAAAATAGGGAGTCAGAAAGATGGCAGTATTCATGATATTTCAATTATTTTAGACAATCACATGAAAAGCAATTCAAAGAATCAAAGCCAGGATATATCATAACTACACAAAAAGCTGATATTTCCGAGACTCCATTCAGCACACACACATAGATGACCTCCAAAGTAAATGGTGTTCTAGCTAATCAGCTACTGACAGCTACTGCTGCGTCAAATGACTGCTATTCACACAAATGCTTACAAAAATCTCTGCTCAGGCACAGGGGAAGAGAAAATCATAGCTCTGCCACAGGAAACTTTTAACACAGGTAGAGGACTTACTCCCTTCATCCACGTCCTGGATTACACAAAAATTCCGGTACCAGCCTTCCCTCTTCTCCAAACATGTCCTTGTGGTTTTCTGGTGTTCTGCCTTCTTTAAAGAGACAGAACTGCTAATGATCAATGACTCAAACCTGTGACTGCCACGTGCTGTAAGAGACTGGGTTATTGGTGCTAATGGCTTAATCAGCCCTGTGCATATCCGTACCTCAAGCTTCAAACTGGGTGCTAAATAAGATAAGAAAGAGGCAAACTCTGCACAGTGGGTTCATGTTACTTTTCCCTTACGCAGATGACCCCACTATAATAACTCCCCGAAAGACTCACGCCTGGCCTGAAGGGATTCATCTCTTAATGAGCCCTAATTAGCCAAAATAGCCTCAGCTGCACTGAGGTATGAAACAGCTGCAACGTATTAGAAGGTCAAAGACTCCTGAAGTAACCCTGGCACACAGTATTACATCATGCAGTGTGCAACTCTCTACCCCAGAGAGGTACTGGAGGTGTTCCCACCTGAACCTTTAGGAATGCAACTCTAACTTTAGGGGCTTCCCTGCCCACCCAGGGTTTCCACACCACCTTAATGCATGTGGACTGCAATCACTGCTTTGACCAAAGAACATCAAAATTGCAACAACCAAGTATTGTCACTGGACCAAATAGGTATCTTGTGGGTCCTTCCAGTTGCCTGGAGGTGCACAGACCTGCCCCAAATGCCTGTCCCAGCCCCACAGCCTCTCTTCAGCACCACATGAGCATTTGCCAGTATCCAATCCCAGCTATCTACTGTTTTCTGCCAGCACTGACTCTCCACCCGTTCCTTAAAGATTTTCCAGCTGTAGGGGAGGCAAACCACATGGAAGGGCAGCCATCTAGTCTGTCTTGTGGCCACATGTGTGCTTTTTTGAGTGGGGAGGCCCGCTGCCATCCCGATTTGGTCCGGTAGGCAGGTCTTGGGAAGCTTCTTCCTGTCAGTTGGTTTAGCCCAGTTTTATCTGTGTTGTTATTAGTATTCTTCTTGGTGAGCAGTTATTTTTTCATGTACAGTTGTGCATATTTGTCTCTCCCTGTATTGGAGAAACCAGGGGTATTGAATCCAAGAGAGAAGACTTCTCTCTGAGGTCTCCACACCCTCCAAATTGTCTCAAAGCAAGACGAACCAGCACCAAAAACATCCCAAAACTTACATGAAAGTTCCTTTAAAAACAAGTCAGCTGTAATCCTGTTGGCAATTAGCTGACAGCTTATGCTGGGCTGCCAGCCCATGGCAGGCACTGTGTGTGTACTGGGACTGCAGCCACACCACCAACTGCAGGCAGTGAGCACCCCTCAGAGACCATGCTCAGCATCATGCTGACAACAGCCAAATGCTTTGGTTTAGGCAAGATCAATAGAATTAGGCTTTCTTTTTATTTCTTTGAATAGATTGCCTTTTCCATGCTAAATCTAGCCATCACATTATTCTCTCTTCTGTTTGTATTTACAACTGGCTTTCTCCCCTCTCCTCTCATGTGTTTATTTTTAACTGCAGCAGTATGAAATCCACATGGAATGCAGTGAATTTTATGCCATTCTTGTGTCCTCCTACAAGGAGGTATTGTTGCCAAGAAAGTCCTGTCGCCCACTCCTGTGAACTGCACTATTAGAGGCTGGTGGATTTACAGTCCCAGAGAAACAGAGTTCCCAAAAGGGAGGGAGGGACATACCAGAGTCAGTGAAAAGAGTATTTCCAACATCCCAGTGCCAAAGCTGAGAGGTTAAAAAAAACCAAAAACCAACAACTGAGGCAAAAAAAACCCCACAATGATTTACAATACAGAATCCTAGAAAGGTTTGAGTTGGAAGGGACCTTGAAGATCATCTAGTTCCAATTCACCTGGCATGAGCAGGGACACCTTCCACTATCCCAGGTTGCTCCAAGCACCAGCCAACTTGGCCTTGAACAGTTCCAGAGATGGGGCAGCTACAGCTTCTCTGCAAAACCTGTGCCAGGGCCTCACCATTTTCATAGTGAAGAATATCTTACATCTAATCTAAATCACCTTCTTTCTGTTTAAAGATTTTTCCCCTTGTAAAATGTCTCTTTACAGCTCTCTTTTAGGGCCCCTTTAGGTACTGAAAGACTGCAGCAAGGTCTCTGAGAGCCATCTCTTCCCCACGCTGAACAACCTCAGCTCTCCCAGTCTGTCTTAACAGGTGTTCCACCCCTCTGATCATCTTTGCAACCTTCTCTGGAGTGGCTCCAACAGGTCCATGTTCTTATTCTGGGGGCTCCAGAGTTGAATAAAGTATTGGAGGTGGGGTCTTGCCAATAGTATAACACTTACTAACTGTGACAACTCAGATTCCCACAATAGCCTTCTGTGGATGTTACAGGACATTTCTCTCCTTCCACACAGTCACCCCACTCAGATACCACTGTATTCCATTGCATTACAATTATTTCACTGCTGCATACCAGGAAGTTCCACTTCCACATCTCATACAATTCTTCATAACGTGTAATCAGAGCCACCACACCCCCCTGTCATGCCTTACATCCACCTCTTCATTCCCCCTTTCCCACTCAGGGACACCTGATCCAGTGATGGTGATGTCAGAAGCTTTTCTGCAAAGGATCTGTTCTTGGTCTGATGGAAAGCATGTACAGCACAGGTTATTTTAAGCCATTTGAATATCTAAGTTCTGTCTCCCAGAATGAAAGTCCCTTAGAATGCAGAACACACACACATACCTCTTAAAGTAGGATGACAAAGTTGAGTTCACTTTTAAAATGAGGGGAAGGACAAATAAAAATATAGTATAATACAAAATATCACTATACCCTTCCTTTAGTAAATATCCTTAGATTCCCCATTTCTTGTCAGTGAATGGTAGTTTCTTCCATGCCATAAAAGTCTTGCCTCTCCTGTTTAATGTCAAGAGACATTAAATATGGACATACAAAATGTCAAAATATCTTTTATAATTTCCATTTAAAGAGTTACTGCAGGCTCAAAATGTAACTCCAGCACGTAACTTGCTTTCAGTTCACTGCTATGTGTGATGAAAGGCTTATCTAGGAACACACTTGAGCATGGTAACAGCTAAACACAAGGAACCCTGACATTGCAATAGATAGAAACAACGCAGACAACTGCTGTGTTTCTGACTATATATAGTCAGTAAGCAATGGCAGTAAACACAAAACATTTTAGCTATGCCCATGCAACTGTTTGAAAACTATAAACCATCACACCTTGACATAAATGCAAAAAATCATACTGCTAAACATCAATTCAGATTTCTAAGATAACGTTTCACCACATAGACTACATGACTGGTTTGTCTTAAAACTGATTAACTCTCAGAAGCAGGATGTGAATTAGAACCTGATGTTTAATGTCAAAAACATTCATGATTGAACAGTGCTTCTTATTCCCTTTGCACTGGGGTTACTTATTTCACAGTACAGTGAATCCGAAGGCAATCTTTTGAAATTCTGTATACATATGAAATCTGTCGGTGAGGATTTTTAAATTTATTTATTTTGGGGTTTATCACACTATTTTAGAATAAAAATTTGAACAGGAGCACCCATTAACAATGTTTCACCAAATCAGATCAACAGGAAAACATGGCAGTTTTTCAGTTACTAGGCTAGTGGATTTCTGGGTGATCCACATAGTCCATCACCTCCACACCTTCCTGCTGATCCACTTCAGAGAGTTCCAGAAGGAGGTGAATCAAGATGGGCACAGAGACAGGCCTAAAAAGTAGTTTCGTGACAGGACACAAAGAAAAATGCAGAGGATCTCTGTATTAAAATGACCAGCTCCAAGACTATAAATCTTTGGTAAAACTTTGCAGTTGTCAAACGAAGCAGACATTAGATTTATTCAGGGAACACATCTGCCACTCATTGTAGCAACACCTCCTCTCAGAGGTCACTCTCAGAATTCAACCAAATTTGAGGTACCAAAATCTCATCTACTGAGTGTCAAGACCAAACTGCAGTGAGTGAAGCCACACCCACGTCCCAATTTCTGATGACCATGAATCACTCACACATCAGATGAATTAAACAGGACAAATCCCTGCTGTTCATATTTGTCCCACTAATTTGCTCCTTTATTCTCCAAAACATTATTATGTACACGACTATCAGAAGCAGCTTGAAAATAGTCTATCACTCCTTTAAAAGGAACGCCTGCTAATGAGCTGCAAAAGTAACAAAGCAGCATTTTCACACTGGCGATTGACATTCAAAAGAAATAAGGGTTTAATCCTCGAGTTGCACCCTCAACTCAGGAAGCTCAGTGAGTGACACAAGTTGAAATGCAAGAGGAGTTGAGGCAGTATTTATTTTTTTCCAGATGTCTTTGTGTGACTCTGATAGCTTGGTTCACAAGGGAGTGAAATTATCTACAGCAATGTTTCAGAATTCCATTATGCAGTAAACACAAGCTGTAACCACACGCAAAAACTCCTGGTTTATGTAAAATTGTATTAATAAAAGTACCTGTCAGTCACCACAGAAAAATATGCCCACAGAAAATTAAATACTATATGCTATGACAGACATGGCAGGTGGCTGCATGCTACCATAGTTGATGACCCACATCCTTTCAAAGAGCTTGAAGTAAATAACAAGATATTTACCAACAGCAGAATGTGCCTTGAGTAACAGGCAATGAAGTTACATATGATGTGGCTTGCCACAAATTAAAAATAACACAGCTTCAAAGGCTAAAAATAGCTGCAAAATTAACAAACCGCTATTTTTTTTACAATAGTTCAACAATTTCTTAAAATTAACTTGGAAAATCCTTAGGGGGAGATGGGTTGTGAACACCCAATTTGTCATTGCATAGTGATAGGAGATAACATGGACTTAACAGTCTTTTAAAATGTATGAGGTATATATAATCTACTTTATGTATTATTTATTTTTGTATTTATCTCTGGTCTTGGCTGAGAATCGATAAGTAGTACAAAAATATTTCACATTTTCAATTTATCTATGTATAAAAATCAATATAAAGCTATATATTTTATTCTTGCCTTGTGTTATCAGTGTGTAATGGATGGGCTAACATTTTAAGAGTACTCCAAAATGAAAGATTTTTCAAGAGCCTCAGCTGATCTGTGTGACAGATAACAGTGATACTTGCTGGTCAGCATGCTTTTAATCACAAAGGACCTTAAGGTATCTCAAACACCATATGCATATATCAAACTCTAAATCACAGCCATCTCTGGATGCAGAGGAAGCCAACAGCTAGTAATCACTACTCTGAACAGCAGCACAGGCTCGGAAGCCACCTCAGCTGCATGTGAGGAAAGACTAAATAGAATAAAATAAACTAAAAAAAAAACCTCTAAATCACACAAGCAGGTGATACGATTAGAACATGAATGAACTTGAACTTCTGATGTCTGCAGGAACACATTTGGGATGTTGATTATCTGATTTATTTGAGCCTGATCTTCATAACCACCCAAATATTTCAAGCATCCATGAGGAAAGTAAAAATCAACAAAGAAACACAGAGCCTGAAGGAAAATGTTCAGCAGACCACAGAAAGCACTGAAAACGGGGAGATAGGCCATGACAAAATGGCATATGGCAAAACTCACCAAAGAGGAGCTGCTCTATCATGAGGGGATGACCCTTACAGTAGGTTAAAGAATCCATCTTCCTCCTACTGGGGTCTCAAAACAGCTCCAAACAGGACTATTACGCTTCACCAAATGAAATCCTTACTACTGCACAGAAAAGGAGAGTCTCAGTTTTAAATTTTTTACTAAAAGGCCTTAATCGCAGATTTGGGCAAACAGTTCTTTACAAGAAGAGCATTAAAGCATACATTAACTTTAACTTGTGCTTAACAGCCACTAAAATTGCCAAGGGACATTCTGTCTTCATTGAAAAAAAATTCCAACAGCAAAACTTCCACTGACAAAAGCATTTTTCCACAATGGGGCCCAGCTTGCACACTTTACCTCCTTAGTAAAGGTATCTGAGAATATACAATTAAACAATAAAAAGTTCAGACATTTGCACGTCAAAACACTTCTCACAGATCTCCTACCTTCATTTTGACATCAGTGTTACATGGTTAAACTAATTCCTTGTGGTGCTACATTGCTTATCACATACTTACTCTCTTTCCTGACATCGGCCAGAGCTGCATGAAGTTCCTCTTTGAACACAACTGCTTCTTTAGCAATCTTCTCTCCCTTGTCCAGCAGATTCCAAGTGGCTTCTTCCACAGAAGCCAGCAAGACACGAGCTCTCTTGGAACGGCCCTTTTTCTTACTAGAGGGATTCTGTGGACAGTTCACTAGTGTTGTAACCTACATTTAAAAAAAAAAAACAAGAAAACACAATAATGGTTCTGCAATAAGTAAGTTTATACTGTTCTCAAACGTTAAAAAAATATGCAGTTGAGACTAAGCAAATAGATTCCCTCTGCTTTAGAGACAGGCAAGCTCAGTACACACGCTGAGACTGGGCAAAACTACCACATCGAATCTGATAGAGAATTTTACTCAATATGCCTCATCTTTGTGTTCTTTCTGAATGATCAAAGCAAAGTCAAAAGAAATCTCATCATTACCCTGATGCCAGCTCCTGACACAGCTTATTTTAAAATTTGCTCATAACAATAAAAAAAAAATTACTAGTGCTATCTAAGGAGGCTTCAGCAAGGTTGGAAAAAGCTTCCTTACACAACCTTATCAAGTCCAACCATAAAGCCAAGCCCACCACTAAACCATGTTACTAAGCACTACATTCATATGTTTTCTTCAATACTTCCAGGGATGGTGACCCCACTGCTTCCCCTGGCAGCCTGTTCCAATGCTTTACACTCCTTTCAGGCATAGAATTTCTCTTAATATCCAATTTGAACCTCCCTTGATGCAACCTGAGGCCATTTCCTCTTCTTCCATCACTTGTTACCTGGGAGATGAGACTAACCATCACCTGGCCAGCCACAACCTCCTTCCAGGTAGTTGTAAAGAGCAATAAGGTCCCTCACTCAAGCTTCCTTTTCTCCAGGCTGAACATCCACAGCTCTCTCAACTGCTCCTTTTCAGACATGTGCTCCAGACCCTTCCCCAGCTCTGGACACTTTCCAGCACCTCAGTACCTTTCTTGCCATGAGGGGCCCAAAACTGAACACAGTGCTCAAGGTGCCTCACCAGTGCACTAACACTGCCCTGGTCCTGTGGCCACACTATTTCTGATACAGGCCAGGATCCCACCAACCTTCTTGGGCACACACTGGCTTATGCTGAGCTGCTGTCCACCAGCACCCCCAGGTCCTTTTCCCCATAAAATGCTGAATCTGCCCATACTGCTGGCTTAAGACTCCCAAGGTATCTCAGAAACCAATGCCCAAAATGAGTACAGGCATCTTTCAAAACTCATTCTCTTCTTGCAAAGGAGTATCACAGTGGCCAAAACTCAGCACCTATGAATTCGTCAGTATGCTCTCAACACTAAAATGGTACATAATTTTGCCCAGAATGTAGTTACACTGCAGCTTTGGCCAAATTATATTTTTAACAATGCACTTCAACATCTACAAAGAGCTTATTTTTATAGAGCATCCCACTCCACATTCCTCATCATCTGAGCACAGCCTCCACACTCCAACAGAATGTTTCTGCAAGACTATTCTCTAAGGCATTGTTTGAGCTGTCACACTAGGGAAAGACTCCTAAAAGATTTTGGGTTTTTTCAAGTGTTATATAGATATTTTAAAATACACCTTATTTTCATTAAGTTCACTGACAATTTTTTAATCCTATTCTGTTCTCTGTGCATGGATAGCATAATATTAAGTACAGATCTAATCTTGGTGCTCCATGAACACATTTTATGTCTATAATTGCTTCATTTTATTAAATGGTATTCCAGTCATCAACAATATTGAATAGGCAAAGCAAGAGCTGCATGGAAATGTCTCCATCCAGCAGGCAAACTTATTTAACTGCTTCAGTGCAGTTGTAGTTTAAGCTGGTCTATGAAAAAGGGCTCCACTCACAGCTACATGTTGACAAGTGTGCTATCTGTGCCTTAGCTCACCTTTAGATCTTCTCCGTGAACTCACGCACTTGAGTGTTTCGTGAACCAGTACTTTTAAAAGTAACTGACCAATACCCTCTGAGAAACATTTCTATAAACACATCTTTGAAAGATAAAGCCCTGACCCCTACATCATTCACAGGAAATTTGGGGAGAAAAAGGACCATCCAGTTGAAATAGACTGCTTTGGTATGTCCCAAGGGAGACAGCAACATAAATAACTAACTCTGGCTTAGGTTCTTAAAGAGGGCTCATGTATTTTTCTGGTTCAAAGGAAGAAAATGAAATTATTTATTGCACATAAATCAGTCAGCTAGTAAGAGAATGCATTGGGAATAAGAATCTTTCTTTTATTTATACAAACTCTCTAACATCAGTTCTAGAGCATTTAATGCGTTTAAATTATCATATTTTTAAGAATAAGTTAAAGAGATTATAAACTGACACTTCCAATAACAAAGGCATAAAACATCATTGGAAATTAGAATCTGCCCCAAAATCCTATCAAGATATTTATGTGACTT
Source organism: Scytalopus superciliaris (assembly GCA_013400415.1). Taxonomy (NCBI): domain Eukaryota; kingdom Metazoa; phylum Chordata; class Aves; order Passeriformes; family Rhinocryptidae; genus Scytalopus; species Scytalopus superciliaris. Next base: position 27,495 of record VXBX01004846.1, on the reverse strand, counting down.
AAGTATTTAGTCACACTTACCAGAAAATAATATCATCTATTTCTCAGACTTTTACTGTAGTCTTGATGTAAAATGCCATTCTGTGTAATGCTAATTCATATGTTGAGGAGGAAAGGAAATAAAACAAATGGAAAAGCATGAAAAATTAATCAATCCTGTAGGTGAAAACTCTTGACTGTAAGACCCTTCCTCTTCAGCATCACTGTCAGGGAATATCAGAGGAACCTTCTGATCTCAAATAAAAGTAAAAATTTGACAGACAGTTCTTTGTTCATGGAGATTATGGAAAACAGAAAAACTACTCTGCATAGTCTAACACAGAATCCCAATGAGGAATGCAAACACTTTCTGCAGATGCCGTACAGAAAGAATTGAACCACACAGTAGCTAATATAGTGTGCCATTGTCAACACAGCTTATACTGTAGTGGCAGAATACACAGTCAAAATGATATCACTAGAAGAAAAAAGAACAACATATCCCCATTAGTCCTGGTCATGCATGACTGCATTTCCCAGTTATTACCAGCCTGTCATATACAGCATACCTCTGGTTATTGTGCTAGAGGCACAAGGAGGGGAACAGCACACAAAGGACTGGCTCCCAGAACACAGAAGGAGCAATGTGTGTGAAAAGAAGGGCATTCCTGGAATAAGAAAATTTACACTGTACCTAAGCAGCTGAGTGCAGTTAAATAAAGCATATGAGTTATACAAGAAAAAAAAAAAATCCTTTGTTTTCTGTCCAAGTAAAATAATAATTATTTCAGTCTTAATCCAAATGATTTCCTCTTTTTAAAAAATAGAAAAGTGAATTTAAAAAAAGGTAAATATTGGAAAACTTGATAGCTATGTCCTTATCTTTTTTTAATAAGGTGTACAGCTCCAATTCTTGCATGTATATATATAGAATACCAGCCAGATTCAATCTAACTTTGCTCTACTGATGAACCACCATCCTCCCAGTATTGGATTTATTTCCTGGGTGTTAATATAAGCTCTTTAACCAAAAGTTATTGTCTTATAAGAGTCATCGCTCAAAGAGTTTGGCAAGATCTCAATTAACTAACTACTGAAACTACTCATAGCCACTATATATGCCTGACCATCTTTAAAATCTGAAAAACAACAGTTTCCTCTGTACATTAGCAGGTTAAAGAAAATGCTGAATGAAGCCACATCTTTCTGTAGGGCAGCCAGTGACTGCCATGTAAACATACCCTCGGGCACCAGGAAAAGAATAAATAAGCAGCATAAGGCTGTGACAAGTGGTTTGATCTCCATCATCTTGACCAGGCCAAAGAACAGCAGGAAGAGAGTTTCCTTCGGCTATGTGTGACTAATTGCATGCAGGTAAACCCAGTATCTTTATTTTAATACACAAATAAGAGAAATCAAAATAGCCGCAGCTTCAAAACAGATGTCCTTTATGTTCTTCTCTGTAACATACTGCTACAGAGGTCTTTTAACCCTTCTTAGTTATACACATAATTTACAAAATAAGGTTAGGTCTTCAAGCAGCCCCTTTCCATTGTATTACAGACATTTCTAATTCATGCCAAATATGGTGACAATGAGCGAATCTTTAACACACATTGTGTATTTAACCAGTGAATACCTGAAGGAGAACTGGAAGCAAAGCAGTAGAATTGCACACAGAAGAGCTGGGGATGTGCCTTTCATAATAACGTCCTCAATCAAACTTCTTCAGCATTCTTCCCTCCCCCCTATGGTTATCTAATTTCTTTACTGCAATACTAAAATACCTGAATTATCAGTGGTTCCAGTAATTTCTCCACTGTAAATGTCTGGATCTGCAGATCCCGAGGATCAATTTTCAGTTTCATGTTTGGTGCTTTTGTTGACATTCCACCTAGATACAAAACAAAGAGAGTGCAATAAGTAATCATTAGCCGTGACTGCAAGCCTCATTGTCCTCTGTCAGAGCACAGAGGCTGCCTAAGGGAACATGGACTTGTTTTGTAAAAGACCTAGGATTTGAAGAAATAGAATTTTTATGATTCTTCATTGTGAAAAAAAATGCTGATGCTCACATGTACCGTAAAATCATAGATTTCAAGTAAATATTATTTCTTGTCCTGTCTCACTGATTTCTATACTGACCACATATTAAAAAAATGCACAAGGATAATTGCATTAGAATACCATTGAATATAAGTTCTCTAATAGTCTAAAAGGGAGCTTAAAAATAAAAATATTATATGACACTACTGAATTTATCACAAAAAAAAAATTAATGCTATGTGCATGATACCTGTTATCTTACTCCATGGGCCAAATTACAGTGGTCATAATAAACACCTTAAGAACACAAACATACATCAGACCTTAAAATTCCTGGAAATTAATAGCCAGAGAAAGTGAAATATTTTGTTATTTTACAACATGCAATAACAAATCTTTTCTAAGTGCCAAGACAGATTAAGCCAAGAAAGCCTATTACTGAAGTCAATAAGATGGAAGTAAGGCTAAGCAAAGTCTTTAAATCATTCATTAAGGAGTTGACCCAAAGTCTATTGATGTTAATTTAAGGGTTTTCACCCAGTTCACTGTGCCATGGTTCAGGCCATTATCCTGTATGTGCCAACAAAGAATTACATTTGTGCTTTAGTTGGAATGTAACTGATTATTGTCCCAAAATAAAGACATTTTAAATTTTGCTTTAACTGAACATCCCATAAAACATAGCTCAGCAAAGACTTTTTAACCAATAAAGACTTCAAACACACAAATAATGGATATCTGTCATTTATAAGCAAGAGTGATTGCAACCATTGCTGCTGTATAATAAAGCAATAAAGTACTGGAACTGTGCAGGCTAAAGAGATATCTCGTCACCTTCCAGTGAACCGTGCATTGATTTAACATAACACAATAGGTTTAGGGTCTCTATAGCAAGTTCTGTAGAAATGGATCTGAAGAGTTGTTCACATTTCACTTACAAGCAAAGATAATACAAACAATAATTAAAGAATTACAGTTAAAAGTGGTTTAGGGTTTTGCCATTCTTAATAAAGGTCACACAAGTGCCAAGTTTATTCTTTTATTGCAAACTAACCTCCCACAGATTAGCTGCATACAGCCAGGTGACACCATATGTAGAGAACTGATTATTCACTTTTAATTCCAAGCAAAAAGATAAAGAGCAGAGAAATTTGAGATCAGATTGACCCAAGGGACACTCTTCCTTCCATGGAAATGAATAATGCAAAGAGAACACTAGAAATGTCAAAGAAAATTATGTGGCCATATTTTACACATTTAAGATTTACATATTTGTAACAAGCCCCAAGAAGATAAAATTGAAGACTCCCAAAATTGCCAGTGTCAGTGGTTCTCTTTCTGCCCAATAAATCATTAGGCAGGATATTCCTAGTTTTGAAATATTCCTTATCCCTCTGTTTGAAGGGAACTGAGCCTCCTCATAATTCACTGCTTCAGAAACAAGTGGAGGAAAAGGTCTGCAAGCCCTTTTGCCATACCCAATTGGTATGCATCCTCCCTCACATGATGAAGTTGTGGCTGTGCAAGTGCACAGGCCACACCTCTTACTCACAAAGCCTCACTGCAGCTGCTACAAAGCACTTTGCAATGGACAGATGACTCACTGTCTTCTTTCTGTTCCACTCGCTGTAAAATACTTATTTACTCACTGAGCTTAGAACAAAACAGGCTGAAAACACAGAAATAGGGGTCAGGCATGCTCTCAGAAGGCAAAATATGTTGTTTTAAAACTCTGCTTAAGTAATGTTTTCAGAATTTCAGACCAAGGAGGGCTACTAGAGAAAGAAGGCATCAAAAATCAACAAGCATCCAGAAGCACAATCAACATGTCCCACTCAACTAGATCAACAGTCCAGCCAGCCCAGCATGTTTGCTATGGTCAGGCTGCCACTTCCTGATAATACACTGTATATGCAACAAAGCAAGAAATGAGGCAGGCTCTTTCCATCTACTGTTTAGTGGAACAATTGCTATAAGACAACTTTAGAATCCCTCAGAGTTTCATACAGCTACAGCTTGGGTCATCATGAAAGTGCAACACCTCCTGGCTTCTTTACATTGTGCACGTAACACTGTTAGTGTGCTGAGCTCTGCAACAAGGGCTTATTCGGACAGCTCAGGCCAAAGATATGCCACTCTGTACTCACACAAGCCACATGTTTTAAAAATACCTTTTATTTTATCTGTAGTGATTCTTACTGTTCAGACACCCATTGGTTCTTTATGTTTGGAACCCAAAAACAAAAGTGAAACAAACTTCTCAATCCTATAATTCTTCTGAAATACTCTAAATACATAATGATGTACGTGAAGTCTGTAAAGCTCAACAGTGAGAGGTCTAGCACAAAATACAATCTCAAAGGACTAACATCTATTAATTGCATCATTTCAGTGATGAATGAACAGAAAGGTTCTGTGCCTGCAAAGTAGATTAAAACTCTAGATAGGGATAGTTATTTCTAGCAATGTTTGCGATACCAGCAAGGAAGCCTTCAGTAAGCTGGAAGCCAGGTTCCCACCAATATTCAGACCACCACAAAATCATTTAAATTAAAGATAGCAAATATTAGTGAGAGCTTCTTCCTAACCTGTTAAAGTAAGCTATCCCCTACAGTACTAGTACCTTGCTTTGAAAACCACAAATATCTGTCATTCACATCCTTGCTCTCCTCAGCTTCAGTTCCAAACTGCACTGGTATTTAATTGCCTCTCCCCTAACAAAACCATGGTGAGTGCACTTTGGATTGTTCTACAGTGTTGGCAAATACTAGGTTGTGTCTGCCCACCTGCCAGCCTGCTGATGCAGTCTCTGAACATATACCAGAGAAGCACCTGTGCTGTTTTTGCTGTGTCCACTCCTGTGGGATGATCAATATGGTTAAAATTTAGAGGAGACTAAGAATTCGTAGGATAAAATGCAGCTGCAACTCCCTGGGCAGAACATAGCCAACATGCTCCCCATACAATGATAACTGTCTGTTCAGAGGGATGGAATGGAGAAGGTGGAACTAAGTGAAGTATGTATGGCCTTCCTCTATTGAAATCCTGGCAAAAAGGGAGAACATTGAGGTACTTTGAAGATCATGAGACCATATAATACCTGTCAGCAAGGGAGAAAGAAGGTGTTCTGCTGCTGAGCCAAACAACCCTGTCAAACCTCCTCCTCAAGTGCCAAGCCCCTGTCACCCCCCTCCCATTATGTATGATGAGAGAATTTTACACCAATCAGAAATAAAAGGTATTTCTTACTAAAGGCACTCGTGCTCCACCTAAACAAATAAATCATATAAAAGTGAGTTAGGGATAGGGGGAAAATTGGAGAAGCCTCCACCAAAACTGCTGGGATCAGTCAACAGGTTGAGCCCATCTTCTGCCTCCACAGGGACTTCTTTGGTAAGAATTATACTTTACACATGTTAAATGCTGTTATTAATACCAGAGCTTGTGCTTCCTAAGTATCTATCAGTAGATTGCTTTAAAACTTATCTTTGCAGCCAGACACTATGACCGACAACCACAAACGTTATTAACCTGTCACAGTCTGTGTCAGTAAGTGTTACTGTGAACTGTCAGAAGGAGTCCTTTCAGTTGCCAGCAGTGGGTAACACCCCTGCTGAGGAGTCTCCACACTGTTGGCTGAGCCCTCCCTGACACGGGCAGTCCAGTCACCCTCTGATACTGTCAATCTGTTGGTGAAGAGTCTCTTTACAAAATGGTGACTGGTCAGACACGAGGGTCCTGGGGGCACCAACAGGCAAAATCTAAACTCCCCCCTTTCACACGGCAACCCCTGCTTCAAAAAGCTTTTTAACTCAACCAGATACTCTCCTCTAGCTTCACTGGGATTGCATCAAAGGCAGACTCTTTTGTACCATTTGCAATTCACTGGCTTTCTAAGTCTTTGGCCAATATTTCAACCTGTCTTTTATTCACGTTAGAAAAATATAAATCTTTATGATATTGCTGGTTACCAATCCTTACATTCAACATTTTCACAAGCCTCCCAGTATATGGACACTTCTTGAAATCCACCACAACAGTGGCAAATACATGGTATTGATTGTGCTGTTATTTTTTTTCTGGTCAAATATACATCAGTTACAAGGGGACAGGTAAAAATTGGTTTGAGACAGCACTCTGTGCTTCTAGTGAGATTTAAAGAAATCACTAGATGATTCTCAGATTATTTTTTCTGCATATGCACTCATGCTTTAACTTGGCAGTGGCTTCCTCTCAATTAGTTGATAGAAGGGTGTTAGCAACTGCTTTAATCAATATTCAGAAATAAAACCTTTGCTGCTTGCAGCAAAGCTGCTCTCCACTCTCACAGCACAATCTTCTATGCTACAGGTTGTCTACAGCGATCAGATCTTTTATAAAATTTGGCTGATAACAATGAAATTGCAATTCCAGTCAATTCCCATTACTAGAGATGACTGTGCTACAGAATCCCACCACTGAGCAGTCTCAAACTTGCAAAGTGTTACAAATCCAGTCCCACTTTTGCAGGTCAGAAATACGTGAATCCCTGTGCTGTGCCTTCCCCTTTTCTGGGTTCCTGTTTGCTTGCTTGTTTTTGAGCCTTAGCATATTGTCTAATACCAGCATTTTATCCCTTGCTTGAACCCGAGTTCAAAAGCCAGTTGAGGCAGTAATAGCTTTTAGCCTTGAGTCAGGACAATAACTCATCATTAACTGAAAGTCAATTGCAAAAACTATTGCCTCTGAAAATTCCAATTCTATTCTAAGATATAAATAACTCACTTAAGGGCTCACTTGCTGATTCCAGTCATTTATGTTTAAGTAAAATTCTAATGCTTCCTGAAACTTCCTGAAAGCAGCCAAAAGATGGAAACAGTCTTACAGTGAAATGGGAGTGAAGTGCAGTGAAAACTACAAAATCTTACATTATTTTGATATCCTGGCTACGTATTTTTAACCTACCAGGGTCTCCTTACTGTTATATACCATCTTACCTAATCAATATATAAATTTGATTTCTTAATTTATCTTTTTTTTAATCAAGACAAGTATAATATGTGATAAAAAAAAAACCATGCAGCCAGCAAAGATCATTCTAGGATACTTTCTGATATTTCCACATAGTAAGGGAACTTCTGTCCTTCCAGCTAATACTCATTAAGATGACAAAATACGTCTGCTCCAGTATAATTTGCCCCCTAATTACAGCAGGGGTCTTGACTGGAGGCTGTTTTGGCAAAAGGCTGCTATAACCTCACACTCAGTTAGATTAACCTTTGCAGTAGGCAATCTCAGCACTGTAGACCAGCAGCTCTTACAACACTTAGGATGTTAAGCATGTGTCACAAGATACAGTTGTGTCCCAGAACAGCCAGAAAAGCAGCCACCTGCACACTCCTGCCCAGTGCTACAAACTTCAAGATAATAAGAATTTTGTGGCCAAACTGCTGAGTCTTTTTGTGTAAGAAGAAAAAGACACTGGAAAAACAGCCAAAGTCTGTATCCACCTGCAGTACAATGTGAACACAGTACCTGGAGCATTTAAACCATCAATAAGTACGCTGCATATAAACTAGTATGTGTCAGATAGCAGAGCCAGAAATATGCTGCATAAATGAGAAAAATCTTAACTTTAGAATCCATTTCCTGCTAGATCATTAAAAAGCCAACAGCATATCACTCACCTATCCTAGAAAACATATGGTCCATATTCAGCACTAAGGCAACTATGTAATTTCCTTGTGTTAGTAACTTCAGTGGAACTGCTGTGGCTCACTATTGGGCTTCTGAGGCATCTGCAAGGGACTGCCTGACAAGCTCTCCAGTGTATTTCAGGATGACTGACAGGACACAGTGGCTGCTGAAGGGGCAGCAGGGGGATGGGCATCCTTAAAGCTGTATACCAGGGCACAAGTGGGTCAAAAAACATTAGAGTTAAAAAGCCTTTGAAAAATTAGATGGCATGAAACATGTCATACTGCTAGGGATTATTCTTGGAATTTTCAGCATAGCCACTGTTTTTCCCATATATTCTGGTTGTATGCCAACTTCTCTCTGGAGGCAATGACTCATCCTCAGACTCCTGAGCTGGACAGCAAAGGGATTCATAAGGCTCTCACCCCGTAACGGCACCGAATTTGTTTTCTCTGTTGTTTTTTCTATCGCATGATACTCTATAATGACATAAAATATATTATTCTATCAGTCTCATAAAATGAATAGGCCTATTACCTTCTGAAAAACAAGGAAGAGTAGAAAAAAATGTTAAAACAAATTAGTCTAGATTTGTTTTTTATCAAGATACACAAGGACAGAGCAACAGAGGATCTCCAATATGTAAAATGCTGCTGAGAATATGTTATAGAATGTTTTTTATTATTTGTCCTTAATTTCAATATTTCTTATAAAGCTTAATCAGTAAGTACCAAAAGCACTCTAGGAAACAATTTATTAGCCTTTTTGCTACAGTCAGTACAGCAAATGCAAATCAGACTTTATAGAAGCCATAAAAACAATTGCTACATTTCTCTTTAATCCTCTGGCTGACACATGAAATAAGATACTCAGAACACTAAAATGTGGCGGTTCTGTTCCCAATACAACAGTATGGACTTCCTTTGCTTGAAGATCTGCTGTACTTGGTGGGCCAGACAAGCCTCAGAATGGAGCAATATCTCCGACAGCCTGGGACAACCTGGCCCATTTAACACCAAGCAAAATCTAAAATGCACCTGTCAAATTATTTAAATGTCCAGACAAAGCTGTCAGTTTATATTCTAACCATCTCAGACTTTCTCACTTCTTACCACTGGCAACAAGAAACATGTCTATTAATGCACAGACATCATAAAAGAAAGAAGAGCTGGAGAATTGAAGCAGGTGACAAGATTCAGATCCATTAATATTTAGTCACTGAAAGCTACTTTATGTCAACAGGCTTTGCATGTAGGTGTAGGTTTCTAGTGCAGTAACCTGCATATATTTAAAAAAAACACATCATTTCTTTTTATACTACCTTTCACTTCTGCCTGTATCTACTTCCTCCCTGCAGCACTTTTTCAATCCACAACTGAAAAGCAGCTGAAATATGCCAAGAACATAAGATATCCACCAAGTTCTTCAACATAGTTCTCAGCACAAGCAGTGTCGTACATCATCCCTTACAATCAGACTACTAGGAAAAGAAAGCAGCATGAGCTTAGTTCTTTATGGATACTGCAGAATCCACATGGCAAGCAACAGGTCATGACTGACCTAATGGCATGAAAAAGTTTAATTACACTTTTTTAAAAAATGTTTGATATGGGGGAAAGCATTACACCCAAAAAAACTCACCTTATGCTTACTTTCTGATACCAAGTGATATAAAACATTAAAATTTTTCCCAGGGCTGTAACGTTCAGAACAGACTCTCTTCTCCTTGTTTAACACTCATGCCTATTTTTTCTACAGCGCATTCCACCAAAGCACTTTTTCAAGCAGAGGCTGTGTGTCAATATCACATAAAGAAATAGAATCACAAAGGAAAATTTATTTACTCAAGATCACAGAGGATGCCAGTTGAGAATCAGGGACAGAGTACTGGGACAAAACCATATTAAGGCACCAAAGCACCTTACTCCCACTTTCCTTAACTGAGGCCGATCAGCAGGCTAGGGAGAGTAAAACATTTCCAAACATAGTTTAAACTATAAATCTGAAGTATATAACATCATCCTCCATACTCATATGGCAAGGTTACCCAGATACTAGTATTCTTATTCCTAGGTCAGCTAACACATTCATCTCCCTTAAACATACTATCAGAATTCCTGCCTTTCAGCCAGCTGCAACACACCACCAAGTTCTAGGAGACACTCCAGCAGAAGTGTGACTCCTACAGCCTGACCAGCAACACAGCTTTTGGCTTTGCATTGACATGCCAGACTGTTTTTCAACCAACAGCTATTCAAAAAATGTGTTACGGTCCTGGACCTACGGCCACAGCAAGAAAAATCCTCTCCACTGAAATGTAACCATGGGAACTTGTGAACTTGACAATAGTCTCACTACATTGCCAATAAGCTAAATCATTTCCCTCCATCCGTGGAGTTCTAGTGGATATACAGCACTATGAGTGACAGCAGAATTTAAATAATACTGCTTAAGTTAGAAAAACTTCAAGAATCTTATGTGTGTAATATTTCTTCCAGGTAATTTTTTTGGGACTGAATTTTTTGTCTCTGAACTACAGCTGTGATATTTAAGGTACTGAAAAAAATATTTACTTTATTAAAAAAAACAAAACAAAACAAAACAAAAAAAAAAACCAAAAAAAACCCCAAACCAACCATTTTTTTGGATCCGTTTCAAATTCTTAAAGAAAAAAAATTCTTTTCACATGAGTCTCAGTGCTATTTTCACTGCATGCACTTTGAGCCCAGAACAAGGACCCCTCTCTATTTAAGTGGCACACAGGTCTTACATGGATGGTTATCCTGTGCTCCTAAGGATAGGTTAAGAAGGTCTGGCTCCAAGCCCTCCCTTTAGTTATCACATTTAAAGTGTTCCTATCTCTATTCAGAACCAGAGACTGTTTAAATAAAGTTCAAGTTGACCTTCCACTAAAAATAGGATATTGTTCAAGTCATTACAAAAAACAGCCAACAAAAAAATTCCATGTTGTGCTGTTATAAGGTTTTAAAACTTCCCTTATGTTATATGCAGTTCCTCATTTCCCCTTTTTGCTATTTCCTGACAATTATTTATTTCAACATTACACTCTACTGTTTTGTTTAACAAATGCCTGTCTCTTATTAAATTGCAATGAGGCAAAAAAACCATGGTTTTTTTCTTTTTTGTAGAACTGCTACTGATTTTGCCAACTGATTTTGTTGTTTCATACCAATGCATTACCCCAGGATACTTCACTGCCACTTACTATTTTCTGTAATTATTTTCCAACTGACATAAAAGTTTGCATTATTTGTTTTGTCCAGTGATACAAATAGTAGTCTAGTATTCTAGAATAGTACTCCTCTTTGCCTACAGATAAAACAACCCCCAAATTAAGGGGAGCAAATGTGATTGATACTTTCTAAGTATATATATATATTTTGAGATATGCTTGGAAATCACTTTGGATGCTGGCAAGCAGCTATCTTGCACATACAAAAGCATAATCCAAAACAGACAGAAAAAAAGTAATTAAGCAAAGCCACAATCCCACCATGCCATGCCTGAATAAATGGATAGACCTCCACACACATTACCCCTCCAATGGGGTGTCCAATACTGCACAGCACTCTGTTTCCTTTATTGACTCAGACAAGCAGTTTCAAATCAAAACTTGTCTCAGAAGATCTATGCAGCTGATAAAGCATTCCTGGTGAGACAGCTTCAGAAGTAAAGACTAATTCCTGCCCATTTTGACCTTCACTTTCAAATCAAAAGGATTTGACTGAAGAGCAACCATAAAGAAAAAGGCAAAAACAACCAAACTTTGTTCCAAGGTGGATTAGTTTTCTAACATCAACCAACTGATTTAGAATGGGAGAAAAGAGGAACAATTCACTATGCACTTTTTCTAAATATCTGTCACAAGGCCTAATTCTTGGCTGCTGGATATCTTTTGGGCTTCACTAGCTCTGAACACAGCTCTTGTCTTGAATAAGAGGAATCCAAATGGATTTTACTTAACAGAAAACTTTGTACATAAAGGTTTTGAAATACCCAGAATGTTGTACTGAATGTAACAGCCCTCCATTACCCCCACTTACAAACAAGTGTATTTTATATTTTACAATCAACAATAAAGTTATAAAATTGTGCTGTACATCAGTATTTTCACACTGAGATATAATAAAAATACATTTACATAAACCTTCCCTGCACTAGATGCAAAATCCAGCAAAGTACCAAGAGGTAAGTTAAACTTTTCAAAGTAACAGCATCCATGCAACATTTTATTCTTCCTTTTCCATTATTCCAATATAGTTTCTCATGTTTGAAAAATAAGCAAACACATGACACAACTTTGGCTACTGGCCTAAAGTGACAAGACCAGGATGATTTAAAATATTTACAAGATTTTTAAAACAATCATGTTTACAATTCTTATCCTAAAAAGTTGGTTAAGAAAACCAGCATTTTAACTCTTTTTACCTTTGGAAGTTTGTATTTTATTAAACAACTACAGTTACATTTACAGCTTCATGTACTTCCACTAAGTGGAAAAATTGCCTACATTCCTCCTCAATCTTACCTTTTGCTTCAAGAATCTAACTAAAGAGGTCCTAGAAACAGCTCTGTGAAGAAGTCTCTTGATGCAGCTTGACTCCTGAGGCACTGACACTGTGACAGCAAATGGTTGCCTGTCATTCCCAGTCTAGGAGAAACAAAACAGGAGGGAACAGTCAAAACAGGGAGGGCAGTACTCTACTGGAACTCCTCCCAGACTGGTAGTGCTCCACACACTGACAAGTTGCTACTGAAAACACCACTTAGAAACACCCAAGCTCATTCCTAGGCTTGCAAACATAGTTTGACACCAAGTGTTTAGGCCCTAAATCAGATACCAGCGAACTCAGTGGCGAAGCACCCTCAAAAATCAGTGAGGTTAGGTTGAACATGAGAAGGGAAAAGAGAAAGAAAGCAAAGATCATGACTGCAAATCCCAGCCCAAATATATAGATGCAAATCACAAATCAAAGTTTGGGATACAAATCATAAAAGTTCAGACAATCCATGCTGTTGGTATGAACAAACTTCATCTACCTTCAAAAACAACCAAAACATATTTCCAGGTTGATAACCCCACACTTACACAATTTTCCACCAAGAGAGCCATTTAGGAAACACACAAGTAAAGTTTTGCTGATTGGCTATTACAAGTAAACTGAGTACCCTGAAATGCAGTTTGAAATAGCACTCATGTAAGAAAAAAATAACCTCTGGAAACTTCAAAAAGACAGAGGTTCCTCAATATTTGTATCTATACTAGACTTTACTCTGCTGCTTAAGATCTTACCAGTCTTAAACCATTCAGCCTGAAAATTTGTATGAGGTTTGTGTGTCAGGCTGATTTTTCATTTTAGAAAATTTCAGCCAAAGTAGTTGGCTATTTTCAGTTGATTTAGAGGTAAAAAAGACACAGACAGCCCAAACGCTGAGAAAATCTGACACCACGTAACAGCACTGGAGAGGCTCAATTAGGAGGGGAAAAAAAAACCCAAAGGAAGGAGTACGTTTTGTGACTACTCAGAGGAGAGGAAGAAAAAAAACACAAAGACTTGGACATACATAAGAGCGAGCACTCAAACAGTTGTAAGGAATAGGGAGAAAAAAAATCAGTCACATTTGGCCCTGGTCATGCAATGGCCAACTGATTTCAGTAGTGTCTTCTACACTTAAAGCTGCATAGAAAGAATGCAGCAAAATGGATTACAGATGCAAAAGCATCAAATATTATTCATCTTAACTAAGCAGACTTTCCTAGATGATCTAATAATTCACTACAGAAAAATGTACCTGGTACTGCCAGATTAAACTTACAATGCTATACATAATTCATTACTCTCAGGTTTACATTTCAAGCTTGAACCTTGAAAAAACCTCCTTCTTTGCTCACCTGTAACTCATGAATTTAGGAGGCATGAACAACAATAAATAGAGGGACAAAAAGGTACTGAACTAAAGAAAAATTTCATTTTCTTAGTACTATATTAAAACTATGTGATGCAATGCAAATATAAATTCTACTAACTGCAGTTAGTGTTGCTCAGCATTTCTTGGTTCTCTCATTTAGTTCATGAAAGTTAAACTTAAGAACAAACAAAAACATGATTCACATTAATGCAACATTCAACATAAATAAATGGAGTTATGTAGATGATCCCTATTACATCTTTTTAATTGTTAGATATTTGTAACTACGTCAGTGTTTCATTTATGAAGCAAATGACTACAATGGTGAATAGTAATTCACTTTATTTTGATAAGTATACTAAAGGAAAATCAGTCTTTCAACCATTAAAATTTGGAACTGGGAAATGGGTGATAGCCCATCATTATTTTCTGTATTTATCTGAATGTCCCATGCCACTGCGAGGCAGACATGTGTTGAGCAAATTCAATGTACAAATTATAGTTGAGAAACAAAAAATCCAAGTTCATGTTCCTGAAGAAAAGACCTTGGAATCTGAAGTCTTTGTTACAGAATCCTGAACCTGAAGTGGAAATACCAATGGAACTCAAAAAGGCAGTCCCCTTGCTGTTGTGGGCCACGGGAAATCCAGTATGAACACGGAATCCAGCAGGGAAACACACTGAGACTGAGCCCAGACCTNGGGACTGCCCTGAGGGGGGGAGAGAGAGGGACTGCTCTGAGCGGGTATGAGTGAGGGGAGGGGGCCTGAGGGGAGAGGGACTGCCCTGAGGGGAGAGGGAGAACAGAGCTGAGGAAGGATACCTCAGAGGAGAAGGAGGGCAGACTGTCCATAAGGGATTGGGCACACTTGAGGGAGAGGGACAGACCTGAGTAGGGAGGTAAATCACCTGAGAGAGGGGGGACTTGAGGGGAAGGGAGAGAGAGGATTGACTGGAAAGGAGGCAGCAAGTTCTTTCTGTCCTGGCACCTTCAGTCTGGGAGGAATCTTCATCCATGTTCAATTCTGGGAAGCAGAATGGCAGCTTTGGAGACAAGATTCTGCAAAAAAATAACAGCCCTTTCCCCCAAGAAAGCAAGCCCACAGCCTCGGAGTATCAAGGACAAATGATGGGCCTTCCATTGGGGCCTCAACAGCAGCAAGGCCTTTCTGTCCTAGCACCTTTTGTCTGGGAAGAACCTTTGTCTATGTTCAACTCAGGGAGGCCACCTGCTCACCCCAGAGCTCACAGACAGGCGAGACAAAGCTGGCTCCCAGTGAGGAGTTGGGTTTTATTGCTAGAAAGCACACGAGAACACTTGCCTGGTAAATCTGATGAGAGGCAGAGGCTGTCAGGGGCTCCAAGAAGGTTTGATGGCTCAAGAGCAGCTTTAACAGACCTTGGCTCTTGGGGAAATGTCCAGGCAAAACTTCTCTTTTTTTATTTTCTTCCCTCAAGGAGAAAGGTTGTAATGCCAGGGGACATAACACCCTGGGATGTGTGAGGTAAGAGACTCTTGGATATGTATAGGCTGGACAGGAGGGGTGTAGGTACCTGTGTGTATCCAGGAAAGGGGTTCTGGTAACACTTGAGCTGCCAGGGAGCCAAAAAAAGGCACAGCTCTGTTGGCCTCTGTAAGTACCAAAGATGATGCAGATTTCACAAAGCTCTCCAGAAAAGGAAGCTTTATATTCCAGCCCAGCTTTATGCTACAGGTTTCCTTCCTCTCTCAGCAGAAGGTCAAGTGCTACTGTGTCCCCAAGGTCACCCTTTCTACTGCTGGGAGAGCACAGGGTGGGTGGAAAGGATCCCCAGGGATCTGCGGGCACAAGGGACTTGTATGATGGTGACTTTCCTATGGTTCTTGTGGGATGGACTTTCAGGGTACCCATGAGAACGTGCCAGCTCTCCTGCTGGAGTCTTCTTGTGCAATATTTTAAGACAAAGAGTAAAACTGAAGTCAGGTCTGTTCTGGACTGTGTTACACCTGTGCAAAGCTCCTTCCCTCTGTTTCTTTTGGGTTCCTGGGTGCTTCCTATTAAATG
>VXBX01004846.1:0-11751 GCA_013400415.1 Scytalopus superciliaris | reverse complement strand
TCAGTGTTTCATTTATGAAGCAAATGACTACAGTGGTGAATAGTAATTCACTTTATTTTGATAAGTATACTAAAGGAAAATCAGTCTTTCAACCATTAAAATTTGGAACTGGGAAATGGGTGATAGCCCATCATTATTTTCTGTATTTATCTGAATGTCCCATGCCACTGCGAGGCAGACATGTGTTGAGCAAATTCAATGTACAAATTATAGTTGAGAAACAAAAAATCCAAGTTCATGTTCCTGAAGAAAAGACCTTGGAATCTGAAGTCTTTGTTACAGAATCCTGAACCTGAAGTGGAAATACCAATGGAAGTCAAAAAGGCAGTCCCCTTGCTGTTGTGGGCCACGGGAAATCCAGTATGAACACGGAATCCAGCAGGGAAACACACTGAGACTGAGCCCAGACCTGAACTAAAACTGAGTTTTACTTAGTTCAAAGGACCACTAAAAGTTAGCATACACTAGAAGGGTTACATACAATTAAACCCAATGCTTACAAACAAATTTGGGCTCCCTTTTTTCTGAGGGCTTTGCTCACCTTGCACTGCCTCTCTGGGGCTGTCAGCCTGGAGGACGGTGTGGGGTGCCATGGCACACACGGCAGCAGCCTCAGCCTTTGCGAGGAGAAGCAACCATGTCCGTGTGGATGAGTTTTTCCACCTCACTCTGCAATGGCTGAGAAAAACAGGGAGGTTTTTACACCTTTGCTGACACACTCATCCTTCCTTGGCTTGGAACTGCCCTGAGGGGGAAGAGGAACTGCCCTGAGGGGGGAGAGGAGGACTGCCCTGAGGGGGTATGAGTGAGGGGAGAGGGACTGCCCTGAGGNTGCAAACAAATAACAGCCCTTTCCCCCAAGAAAGCAAGCCCACAGCCTCGGAGTATCAAGGACAAATGATGGGCCTTCCATTGGGGCCTCAACAGCAGCAAGGCCTTTCTGTCCTAGCACCTTTTGTCTGGGAAGAACCTTTGTCTATGTTCAACTCAGGGAGGCCACCTGCTCACCCCAGAGCTCACAGACAGGCGAGACAAAGCTGGCTCCCAGTGAGGAGTTGGGTTTTATTGCTAGAAAGCACACGAGAACACTTGCCTGGTAAATCTGATGAGAGGCAGAGGCTGTCAGGGGCTCCAAGAAGGTTTGATGGCTCAAGAGCAGCTTTAACAGACCTTGGCTCTTGGGGAAATGTCCAGGCAAAACTTCTCTTTTTTTATTTTCTTCCCTCAAGGAGAAAGGTTGTAATGCCAGGGGACATAACACCCTGGGATGTGTGAGGTAAGAGACTCTTGGATATGTATAGGCTGGACAGGAGGGGTGTAGGTACCTGTGTGTATCCAGGAAAGGGGTTCTGGTAACACTTGAGCTGCCAGGGAGCCAAAAAAAGGCACAGCTCTGTTGGCCTCTGTAAGTACCAAAGATGATGCAGATTTCACAAAGCTCTCCAGAAAAGGAAGCTTTATATTCCAGCCCAGCTTTATGCTACAGGTTTCCTTCCTCTCTCAGCAGAAGGTCAAGTGCTACTGTGTCCCCAAGGTCACCCTTTCTACTGCTGGGAGAGCACAGGGTGGGTGGAAAGGATCCCCAGGGATCTGCGGGCACAAGGGACTTGTATGATGGTGACTTTCCTATGGTTCTTGTGGGATGGACTTTCAGGGTACCCATGAGAACGTGCCAGCTCTCCTGCTGGAGTCTTCTTGTGCAATATTTTAAGACAAAGAGTAAAACTGAAGTCAGGTCTGTTCTGGACTGTGTTACACCTGTGCAAAGCTCCTTCCCTCTGTTTCTTTTGGGTTCCTGGGTGCTTCCTATTAAATGATGATGTGAAAATTACTTTGTAGTAAAAGGGGAAAGGAGCTGTTTGTGGGAGTTCAGATGTCCATGATAAAATCTTCCTGTTTTTTCTGTTAGTAAGCTCCTGAGGTATCTTACAGTGCTATTCCAAGACCTTACTGAAACAGCAACACCTGTCCTAAAAGCTACTGAAGTCCAGGAAGAGACTGGCACAAAAAGGGGCAAATCAACATCACTTCTGAGGGTTTTCCAGGCTTGGCTAAGGAGTGCCAGCATGAAATCAGGGCCAGGGCTCAGCCATGCTGGTGTCACAAGCACCCCAAGTTTTATCCCGACATTTGCCCTGCCTGTCCACTGCAGAGCACCTCAGTTTACCTCCAAATAGTCATTCTGTACCCAGGAGGTTACCTGAAGTAAGAAGCACTCTGCCTGCATACACTCTCTGGTTGATCATTCCAAAGCAAAGTCCCCCCAGATCATTAGCAATTTTCAGTAGTTCTTCCTCTGTAATACTTACTGACTTGGGTTTCTGTTGAAGCACTGGATGTGTTCATTGATGGTTCAGACTGTTTGGTGGAACGGCTTAAGGCCAGTCCTAGCAGGCCCAGACCAAATCCAGCCAACCCCACCACTCCAAATCTGGGGGAAATATTGACACAGTTTATAAATAGTCCACTTCCCTGCTACTCAGTCCTTCCTTACACATCCATGGAGCAGGTTTGCTCTACCCTTTGTTCCCAACAACAGCTCCCCAGCCCAAATCCCAATTCTCACAGATACAAACTAAATACACCTAAGGCACTGGTTCCACCAGCACCTGGAATTCCAAGCTCCCTGTTCCCTGGATTGCTCATCCAAACACTTACTGCAGTCTCAGCTCAGCTCAGAAACACTCTGTCCTCAGAGGGAAACACAGCCTGATGGGGCACAGCTCTGGCACCACATTTCCTCTCATTCCTGCTGCCCTGCAAACCCACAGGGAAATACAGTCCCTCAGACCGTGCATCCCTAAACACCAGGGTAACTGAAGTTTGCACCAGATCCCAGTGACCTGCACAGTTGCGTTCACACAAGCACAACTCCTTCCCTCCACCCATCCCATGCATCCCTCCTTTCCCTCCATGAAGTCCCAAACCCTCCCACACCTCCCCTGGCTCGGTCCCATGACCAGGGCCTGGACCAACTCCAGCCCGAGGCTCTCACACCCAGCCCTGCATGAGCTCCATCCCTGGTAGAGCTGCAAACACACCCACAGCTTGGCTCCCCGGGCCCCTGAACCCCCACACCAGCCCTCAGACTCACAAAGAGTGACTATCCTGTCCCTGTCCCTTTCAGCACAGCCCAACCCCACAGCTCTGTCATCCCAAATTCACTTGGGCATTCACCCCTTCCTCTCTACCATTTCCCAGCAGATATGGGTAGGACGAGCCTGGAGGGCAAAACAACCCCATTTCCCAGGGAGTTAATGCCAACAGCCAGGAAAAGAGAAACTTGTCCCTCTGACCTACCCTGCATCACAGCCAGGAGCAGGCTGTTGGCTTTGGCTGCTCAAACACCAAAGCATTTGGCAGAGCTGGGCTGAATGAAATGGTTTTTCCTGTCCTGGAAAAGTGGAGGAGAAAAACATTCAGTCCACTGTGGAAGTCAAAGGCTGCTGGCTTTCCTGCCACTGATCTGATTGCTCACTAGAGGGCTTTATGCATAAAAAATGAGAGGTGATACCAAGTAAAATCTGTCTCATTCCAGGATTTTTATTCCTATCTGTTTCAGACATTAAAGGGATGCTCATTTTTCTTATTGCATTCTTTGCCTGATTTTAATAGAATCATTTTAATTCCAGACCTTCCCTTGTGAGTTATTCAATCCTTTGCTGTTGCACTTTGCACAAAGTAAGAGACACCTGAGATGCTGGACCACAGGAAACAGCGAAGGGAAACACCTCAGAAACCTGACAGAGAAAGGGTTTAGGGCCCTTCAGATCTCAGAAACGTTCATGCCTTACCAGAACACCCCAATTCCATCCCATCCATCTGACCTGTGCAGGTGAGGCCAAGGCTCCCCTTCCTCCTGGGCAGTTGCTGTCTGAGCGCATGGATACCCATCCTGACCAGCACTTAGAAACAACTTGGGAAAGGCAAATGGTGCTTCCTGTCAGAAAATGAGTGTCTTTAGACACACATCTTGGACAAATTTAATAACAGCAGTTTCCTAGTCAAGGCAGGTCCCTCCAGCCCAGGTGCAAACAGGAAAGAGAACAGCAGTGAACACAGGGAGACACAGTCAGGTACTGGCACCTGTTCCCTAGAGACCTCTCTACACTTGGGGCTCTCTGCACTTTAATTTATGAAGAAGAGGGTGGAGAGGCAGCAGCAGCTGCCCAGGAATCCTGCTCAAACACACCAGGCCTTGGCACCTTGAGCATAATAGGAGGGGAGAGAACAGGAACGGGTTTGTTTGGGAACAGAGTTTATGTTCATCCATTATGGGAACTCTGCAAACACAAGGTGCTGGAGGATTCCAGGCTGTGAGCCTTGACCTGGCTGGAATAGATCATGTTTCTCTTTGCTCAAAGGTCTCAGCTCCACCCTCTCTAGAGAACAGCAGAGAACTGCTCCAGGGGGAAGAGCTGATTCAGTCACAATCCAGGGATGCAGCCCCTGGAGAAGGGCAAGAGGTGGGAGTGACACACTACAATCACACACCACCATCGCTGAAAAGGAGTTACTTTGGGCTGCAAGACATTCACAGCAGGCCCTGCCAAGAGGTGCACACAGGACCACTCTCAGAGCATATGGGCTTGGAGGAATACTCTCTTCTCAAATTATGGGGCCAGGGGATGACATTTGGGATCCATCCTGGATGATGGAAGAGCATTCAGGAAACAGGGCTAAGTCCTGCCCAGCCCCAGGGCACGGCAGAGAGTTCAGCCACAGCACCAGTGGGATTTGCTGCCCCTCCCTCCAATATTATTTTGGACTAAACAGCAAGGAACAAGCCCTGAGCAGAACCAGCACGGTGCACAATAAACACCAAGCAGCCAAACCTGGTCTTAGCAGAGGTCTGGGCTTCAGTTGCTGTCTTCCACTGCCATTAGCCTGCCATGGCTGCTTGGCCCAGTCCAGGTGTTCTAGGGTGGGTTCGAATGAGGCACTGAAACTCAAACATGGATGAGAACTTAAATTAAACAGTATTTTATTACAAGAGCCAAGTATGATGGGATGCCAAGAGAGGGAGAGAGAGAGAGGAAGAGGGAGAGAACCAAGCTATGTGTAAGTACCCACAGCACATTACATACAGACGTTGACTCACCAACTTCAGCAAGCCCAGACTTCCCAGAGCAGAGGCAGCATCCTCAAGGGCTGGCAGGTTCATTGGCAAGCACTCCTGCCTCAGCAACACGGTCCTTTCATGTATAGCAAGCCTCCCAAGGATGAGCCATCTACCCTTTTATCCATTTCCCAGCAGAACATCTACCTGAACAGGTGTGGCCACACCCCAAGTAGACGCCCCTGATCCCACCCCCCATGTTATTTAAGGGACCCCCTCTATGCATGTGTGAGAGCATGGGAATTTCCTTGTGCCTGCATGGTCCATTCCAGAGGGCCTTAATGAAATGGGTCTGGGGGCTTCTTTCATCATCCTCTTCCTCCCTTTCTCCTTCAAGTGCCCTTGGACACCCATTAACCAATTGTGTGAGCCCAATTAATTTCACTTTATATGAAATGTTTCCCTCAAGAATGAAGTCCTCAATTATCCATGCATGTTTTCCCGTAACTTGGCAGGGAAAGAATGATTTCTCACAGGTGACTGGACCAAACACAGACCAAAAATACCACTATCTAAACCAACCTGGATACATTGCACTGCATCATCTGTGGTTGGAGCATGCCATGATGGATTAAGGTAAAGAGCAAGGAGAGTAGCATAAAATGTTCATTCCAAAGGTAACAGCAATAGTCCACACAGTAATATTTCTGTGACCATGTCCATCTCCAGTGGGGAGATCCAAGTGGGCTCCAGCAGTCACCTGTTCAGAGTTGTGTTAAAACAAAGTATGTCCTGGTTTATTGCATTAGCTGGAGTCATTAACATGTTCTGCTGTGGTTGTGGGAAGCCAAGAGTACTTGGATAATCCTTTCCCGGTTAGCATGCAGGAGGCCAGTGTCCCACCCTTCAACATGGACTTAGGCTCCAGCTTGCAACATGTGCACAGGAGAGTTCAGTCTTAGGGACCTGGATAACACAATGACTTTCTGAAGTTTCTCCAAAGTACAGTCTAAACTATTAAACTATTTTTGCAAAAGGAACTTCATTTTTCAGTATAGGAGAGATATAGCTTTTATAGTATGAAGCGGTCAGCTGCCAGCCACAAATTTACAGGCCTATTAGGAGCTTACCCAAGACAGGGTGTAACTGGAGTTTGATGCAACACCAGACAACATCCTGTTCTTACCACCCACTCTCACAGGGAGCTTGCAATCTCCACACAGATCCCAGGCCCCATCGGAGACAGGCCATCCTGCCACAGCCTGCCTCTGACTGCAGCCAATCCTCTTCACCTCATGGAGTGACAGTGCAGGTGTCACTTGCCTCCATGCTANTCATCATCCTCTTCCTCCCTTTCTCCTTCAAGTGCCCTTGGACACCCATTAACCAATTGTGTGAGCCCAATTAATTTCACTTTATATGAAATGTTTCCCTCAAGAATGAAGTCCTCAATTATCCATGCATGTTTTCCCGTAACTTGGCAGGGAAAGAATGATTTCTCACAGGTGACTGGACCAAACACAGACCAAAAATACCACTATCTAAACCAACCTGGATACATTGCACTGCATCATCTGTGGTTGGAGCATGCCATGATGGATTAAGGTAAAGAGCAAGGAGAGTAGCATAAAATGTTCATTCCAAAGGTAACAGCAATAGTCCACACAGTAATATTTCTGTGACCATGTCCATCTCCAGTGGGGAGATCCAAGTGGGCTCCAGCAGTCACCTGTTCAGAGTTGTGTTAAAACAAAGTATGTCCTGGTTTATTGCATTAGCTGGAGTCATTAACATGTTCTGCTGTGGTTGTGGGAAGCCAAGAGTACTTGGATAATCCTTTCCCGGTTAGCATGCAGGAGGCCAGTGTCCCACCCTTCAACATGGACTTAGGCTCCAGCTTGCAACATGTGCACAGGAGAGGTCAGTCTTAGGGACCTGGATAACACAATGACTTTCTGAAGTTTCTCCAAAGTACAGTCTAAACTATTAAACTATTTTTGCAAAAGGAACTTCATTTTTCAGTATAGGAGAGATATAGCTTTTATAGTATGAAGCGGTCAGCTGCCAGCCACAAATTTACAGGCCTATTAGGAGCTTACCCAAGACAGGGTGTAACTGGAGTTTGATGCAACACCAGACAACATCCTGTTCTTACCACCCACTCTCACAGGGAGCTTGCAACCTCCACACAGATCCCAGGCCCCATCGGAGACAGGCCATCCTGCCACAGCCTGCCTCTGACTGCAGCCAATCCTCTTCACCTCATGGAGTGACAGTGCAGGTGTCACTTGCCTCCATGCTATAAAATAGTCTCCATCCATATCACACAGTGTACTCACATAGTAACATTTCAAGAATCAGTTAATATCAAATTGGCTATTGACTTTGGCATTTTGACATTAGCTATACTGCTGAGCTTCAAAAAAACAAAACAAAACAAAAAAAAAAAAAACCCAATTCTACCAAGATACATCTTAGAGACAACAGAATATGAAGAAAATATCCAGGACATGATGGAAATTCACTTAACCAAGGTAGCCAGTAAAGCACAGTACCAGCTAGACAAAGCAACATAAACAACACGTCTCTCCCATGACATTACTAGTTTGTCTCATGGACTGTAGGCAGGATGGGAGCCAGGGCCCAGAGGAGGGTCCATGAATGTCAGTCTCTCATGCACAGTGTTGCAAACCAGCCACCCCCTTGTCTTCCAGCACAGGACTTCTTCCCTATGAGGTTTCACACCTCCCTCTTTGTTATCTCCTGATCACGTGGAATTCTGTGTAGGCTCTTAAATCAAAGATCTCTTTTCACACGCTGCAGCAATCACAGAGGAAACTGGGATATTCGAAACAAGTCTTGCAACCTACTGCACAACTACTGGGATAAACATGTACAAATTGGGAGCATTGCAAAACAATCAATGTACAAAAACAATACCATTTTTCAATTCTATGTCTATACAGAGGAATTAGAACATAAAGGAAGGCAAGTGAAAAGACCATAATCGGTAATCATAGTATTGTCTGGTATTCTGACAGTATGACTCAAATTATACTAACCATTCATTTCCTTAGAACCTTTGTAATTTGGACACTCTGAAGACATCTATAAAGCCCAGTGAGACATCTTCAAGAGTTACTTGAGTTAGAGTTTCTGCTGTTGTCAAATTGTCAGCCAAAACCATAATATCAATTCATAAATGATGATTTTCTTTACTAGAGCCAAAAGTACATTTTGGCTCCAAATCTGATTCTTTTTGCTTACCAGCAATACAAAACAATACATACAGGTAAAGGTAATTTAAAACACATCGTTGGTGCACTGGTTCCAGGAGCAGAGGCCTCCTCTGCTCTACAGTAGTGGATTCAGGGATCTATTTGGGTAAGAGCCCTGCTATGCACAGAAAACCTATTTATTTTGTTATAGCATTGGATGCAGTGTTCATGTGGAGGACCAATGAAATCAATTCACCATATTTCCCCATCACACCATGGCTTCCTCCCCACCACGCAGGTGGTCTTATTTAGGATTCACTGTTTGTGTGGCAACAGGTATTTGCATGACTTCATGCATTTGGCTGGCTTGCACTGCCCAGACGTTTCTGTTGGAGGCGAGAAGGGAGGCTGGCTGTGGAGGGACAGCTTGATCAGCACAGATCTGTGACTGCCTGAGCTGTGAGAACTGTTGGCTGTGTTTGCATGGACCCTTGGTATGTTTAAGGACTGTTTGCAGTTTGGAGTCTGTACCCAAGTTTGAGGATTTTATCATGCTATATGTTTTTTCCTTTATTTCACTGTGTGTCCCTGCTGGAATTTTCCATCCCTCATGGTTTGTAACCCACGCTGATTGGTCCCTGCCTGCAGCAGGGTACCATTCCCTAATATGGTATATACCTGCCTCTGTGCTCCCAGTTTTGAAGGGTCTTGCCTTGTATGGCTGGGGCCGGCCCAGACTCTTCCCCAAAACCTTCCCAGGGCGCTCCCTGGGTCAGAACCCAGCCCCCCGACCCTATTTAAGTTGTGTACCAGGTTGAGTAAATCTGTCTCTCTCTCTGTGCTTTGGCAGCACCCACCTCACTCCCCAGAGTGTGTCCCTTTCTTTCCACCCCCTACCTTCCCCTCAGGACTGCACATTTCCCCACCGTGTGGTGACAGATTCTTACAAGTGCTGGCCTATCATCAGGGTACTGCCTTATAATATATCTATGCCAGCTCTGTATTTTCCTATGTCAGCTGTCATGACCTGATACAGTCATGGCTGCCAGCCACCTATCTGTACTTTTTACTTTTGCCTGGCTGCTTTGAACTGCATATTCACTTAATTCTGATGCCACTTTGCTACAGTTGCCTTTTCTTTTCCTTAAAAGTATGCTGGAATCTCTCACCATCTGAGCAGGCCACTGCAGTCTCTAGTCAGGGACAACCAAGCAGGCTCAAAGAAAACAGACCTGTCCTTTATTCCATATGATACCTAAATATCTGACACTCTGGGGAGGCCCCTGTATTTTCCAGTCAGGGACAAATGAGCAGACTTTAAGAAAAACAGGCCTGCAAAACTCACAAAAATCATTGGTACATCTTGGCCTACTACCAAACAGCCCTTTTCCCCCCTCCCCAACCTACCCTCTTTCCTCTCAGGCCAATTTATGCAGGCCACTCACTAAAGCTGCCAGAGGCTGGACTAGAGGTTCTCCAGATGCCTGTGACCAAAAGACTCAAAGACAGCCATCTCTGCTTCACTAGCACAAGAAACAGAGCCAGCCATTGCCTGGGGTGGAAGGTGATACACATCAGGGAGAAAGAAAAAGGGAGGAAAGGAAAACCCCAAAACAACAGAGCTAGGCAGCTTGCCAGTCCCTGCAATCACAAACACTGCAGGGAGAAGCAGGGCCAATCCCCATCAGGCTGCTGCCATCCCAGTGGAGCTGCTCTCCTTTCTCTCCCCCTCTGTCCTCCGCTTCATGATCCCAGAGAATACTCCAAGCCTCCTCTGAACACCTGGGACTCTCAGTGAGAGGAGCACCTCCCAAACCCCACTCTGGGCTGTCAAACATGGGCTAACAAGCTCATGCTAGTTCCTCAACTCTCAGCCCCAACTCGCTTGCAGACTATTGAAACAGAGCAAGGCCTGAAGAGTTAATTTAGAAAACTAACACTAAGTAAAGGAATAGGAAAACAGAAGGTATAACTCCACCAAAGAATGCTGAATCTGACAAAAAGTAAACACATAGAAGGTAGAAGGCACTGAGGATGTAGACACACATACATATATGGGTATCTAGAAAGGAAAACAAAACGATAAGGGGAAGAAGAGAAGCCAAAGTCCAAAAACCCCTGCCAGAAATAAGTTCGAATAAGCAGAAATTAAGAAAAGTTCAAAAGTTTACCTGAGGAAGAAGAGCAAAAAACGACCCTCTGAGGCTGAAATAACAGGATGTACCCCCAAGAAATTCCCCAAAACAAGGACTCTGTCCCCAACTCTGCTCTAACTCCACCTGTTATGAATATTATAATCAGATGTTGCAATAATATGAATATGCATGTAAACATTATGTAATCTCTCACAGAAATTGTATAAATGGTCTAGTTTTTCACTAATTGAGTTGGAACTCTTTGTCCAGGGTGAGCTGGGAGTTCACCAACATTACTTAAATAAATACCTCACTGTACAAAGACTAAAACTTGTCTCTGAGCAGTTCCTTGCACCATTTGGGCACAAAGTTCGGCATCACTGTAGCACTGGAGTTAGGAATGAGAGTCTTGTCATCCACCCACCAGCCAACACCAGGACAGTAAGGTTTAAGGAAAAAATTTTGACAGATAAAATACTTTGATACAGTAAACAACACCCCAAGCATGCAAACGACACAACAGATAGACAGCACAGCTAGCACAAGAACAAGAAAAACACAGAGTGGAGGCCATGCCCTTCCAGTTGAAGCCTCTGCAAAGTGAAATTCAAGCAGCCCAACAGGTGCTACCCAACAGAAAAACACTGGGCAGACCTACAGGATTTACCCAGGGCAAAAAACGGGGCAGCATGACAGGTTCTGCCCAGGGCAAACCATGGGACAGCCCCACCCCTGGCAACATGAGCTCCAGGGCATTGCAGAAGGTGGCCCTGGGAAAGTGGGCAGCACAGAGGTAATGTGCTCCTTTCATGTGCAGTGAGCTCCCATGGGGATGAGACATCTACCCTATTAACTATTTGACAGAATGACCTATACCTGAATAGATGGGGACAAACAGCCCAAGGAGATGACCAAGGCCACTCCCCGCTATTAGGTAACTAGGCCCCTCTGTACATGTGGGAGAGCCTTGGAATTTCCCTGTACCTGATGTGGTCCATTCCAGAAGGCCTTCATGAAATAGGTCTAGGGGCATCTTTCATCA
Organism: Scytalopus superciliaris; assembly: GCA_013400415.1. Taxonomy (NCBI): domain Eukaryota; kingdom Metazoa; phylum Chordata; class Aves; order Passeriformes; family Rhinocryptidae; genus Scytalopus; species Scytalopus superciliaris. The sequence goes on along the minus strand of VXBX01004846.1, from coordinate 297 downwards.
TACCCATCCTCAGTTTATCCTTCAAGTGCCTTGGGACGCCCCCGACCAAAACATGTCACCCAATTAATTTTGGTTTATATTAAATCTTTCACTCAAGAAAGAAGACCTCACTTGTCCATGTCTCTTTTCCTGTGACATGGCAGGGAAACAATGAATTATAATGCGGGGATGGGCCAAAAACACAACAAAAAGACAACTATCTAAACAAATCAGGATAAACATGCTTACAGGGAGGTAGCACAGAAAAACCCAGCTGGGAAAGCTGGCCAAAGGACAAAAAACGCTGTGACACACCCC